>ML839748.1:16138-29604 GCA_009831015.1 Picea engelmannii | reverse complement strand
AACCAATGTTTGTGCATTGTGGTGGATCGAACTTAGAAACTCTGAGATATATTCCTGGGTTCTAACCACTAGGCCACATGAGTCACTTGTTACAAAAAACCAACTGTAGGCCATTAATACCTATGCCTACATCAGTGTGGAGTTCGGGGTGCGGTTGGGATCCACGACCTATTTAATGGTGCAGATCTCGAGGCATGCACATATACTGAGATGCACAGATCCTAATGCTGACACACTATCCAATGCATGTAAGAATCTTGAGGCCACATATAGTATGGTTTTACATATATTTTCATGCAAGAAGAGGAGCCAAGTTGGTATTGTCTCAATATGCATGCCATGAGGTATATTGATTGCACCTAGGTAAGTTTATACTCATTTTTCTCATTTTTACGAGAGGAACTTAATGGTGATCTTATTTTTGTGCTAAGAGTTCATTTGTAAAATTCTTAGTCCAGGTTTCCATTAATGAGTGCCATAGGGCATCGTTTCGTGTCATGTAAAGAGGGTGAAATTGATCTAGTTCAACATATGGTCGACTTTATACTCAAATTTGTTTGAATTTCGCAAGGAATTCAATGGTGAACTCATTCTTTGGGTTTGAGTAGTGGAATTAAAGAGAGTCCATAATATTGTCTTTTTGTAAGTCCATGTTGTAATGTAATTTGTCATTTTTAGATGATGAAGAAAAATCACTATCTAAAGAGGAATTGAAGATGAAGTAATATATGCCATCAATATATGTAATTCAAGTTATTTTATTTTCTGTTGTGTCCTCTCATAAATCTGCAAATTAACCTCCATTTTATGAGTTTCTGGATAAGGAGCACACATCATTTTTTGCAAATCACCTCAATACGATCGCGAATTAATTCTGAATCAAGTTATACACTATGCATATATTTTAAAGGAATAAGTAGTATTTATGGATTTTCGGATCAAGACAACATCTTCGTGTTGAACATTCACGAGTGTAACAATAAGCATACATTTTTTTTATATGGTCTTCTGTAGAGTCGTTCCAGTCGGGATCAAACTTGGGAAATAATTTCTCAAGATGTTTGGGCATATCATGGAGTGTCCCTGGTGCTGCCACTGCATCAGGAACTAGCTAGGGTTGGTGGTTTGGTTGGTTTTGATTAGTTCTATCCATTGGTTGAGTATTTACAATAATTATCTGTCTTTCTTCTACTCCTCATTCTCCTTCTCCTTTAGGCCCACCTTCATGTTCAATCCTTGGGGTTATTGATGGAGATTTGAGTGGTAAGGGAGGTCCACTAGCACCACCCACGAGTAAGAAATGCTCTAGTTCAAAATTGGAATATTCAGAAATGCCTTGCAAAACTTGAGATAAATGGTATTTGGGTGTCTCGATGGTTGGGTTCCCCTTGTAGGTGAAATGGTTTTAAGAAAATGGTTCCTCCCTCGTAGGGATTCCTTAGGTTTGGGGCACCAAATAGTCAATTGGGAGTTGGCTAATCTTCCTGCACCACTATCCTATAAAAACACATTTACAAGATTATTTTATTATCGTATTAAGTTCTGGTATGGTATATATTCGAGGGATTGGAGAAGAAAATATAGGCTCAAAGTGAGTGGGAACTTGATGAGTAGAAACTTGAGTGGGTGTATTAAATGAGTAGGATGGAGGATGAAAATCTTGTACAAGGTCTGGATTGGGAAAATCACCTTGTTGATTAGTTTTTGCAAGTAGAATATAACATGTAGTATCTTGTAATTTTTTAGCAGCCATTTAGTTCTATGGTCCTCCTTGTAGCTCCATTTTTGTTGATGGGTCCAAATTGGTCGGTCAAGTAGGTAAGGGAAAAGGCCCAATGGCAGGTCCCAATTAAACCTACTCTCATTTGGGATGGCATTTCTGACCAAAATGTGGGCATGTTTGCCACTTTTAAATTATTATCTAAATATGAATTTGAGAACATAATGTTCTCAGATGAATTATAAATCTAAGAATAAATTAACTAATGTTTTCTATATCTATTCTAGATGTAATTCTAAGATATTTTAATATATCCTAATAAGGAGCAAGCTAATTAAAATTGAATACTGTGAAATATGATACCATTAGGGTAAAAAAAATCCATGTATCCCAATGATAAATTGAAAACAACAATGTTACATATACATGTACAATTAGTTTCACTATGTGTTCATAACATCACAACTATATTCATAAAGAAACATATGACAACATGAGCATCGAGAAGACATAGAAGAAATAATTCATACACCATATTTTTGTACTACTCATGTAGAAGAAAAATACATCCAGAAGAGTCTCATATACATTCAACACAACCATATATTTCCTGAATTCCTGTTGCTCTTTATTAATTCAAAAGTAAAGGTAATATCTCTCATTTACAAAAGGAAAAATTCCCTCCATTGAAACACTCTCTTTTATGAAATAAGAGGACGTTGTTCACATTCTTTATCTGTCATCATGTCATATGATAAGTACAATACTTATTTTGACATTCCAGATTGGGACTTTACAAAATTTAATATGATCAAAATGAAAAGAATTCATTACAAAATAAAATAATTATGAGCTCTTCGACTACTGCATCTTGTCTCTATATTCCTTCCAAAGTTTGTAGTCCTTCAAGATTGAATAAACTCTACTCATTTGCATCTTTTTAAGGTCTATCTCACTATCAAATATCTGGGTTGTCACATCCATATTCAGAATCTTCTTTGTCTTCTAAATGTATCCTTTGGTTAGTGAGATTAACTTGATTGGATTTATGAGCTTTTCCTCTAAGATTCCTTTGTTCACCTCTCAGATTGTTTTAATCATTTTCTTGTTGGCATATCTCTTGGTTTACCCATCCTTTATCCTTGACTTGGCTAGGTTTTCTTCTTCCAAATATGCCATTATATCCATTCCAAATTCTTCCAGTATGCTATCAGAGGCTCTTCATAGTATTTTGCATGTTTTTCTGACTACCTCTTGAGTAATTTTAATATCATTTACAATGGGTTTCCAAGTATCTAAGATTACTTTATATTTGATTTTATGTCTATCTGTGTAGACTGGAAGGATACTAGGTGGACTTTCATACACATCTTTCCATTCTATGATTTTTTCATAGGCATTTTGAGCCTTTTGGTACTTGTCCTTTATGTCTTCTATCTACATACCTAGCTTGAGTTGGTCTCCCCCGTTTTTATGGATTTCATTCAATAAAAAAAATCACTCCTTATCTACACTTATGAGTTCTTCACTAGTATCCCCAATCTATTCTTTTCCTATTTCCAAGAAGGTAGCTCCCTTTTGGATTTCTTCTACAATCATCTCCAAGAGTTGATTATCTTGCTGCAAATTTCAAGGCATGTCTTATAGCTTCTCATTGTAGATGTTTACCTCCAAGTGTTCTACTTGCAATCTTTTCATCACTTATGCATGTGTGGTATTGAGTTTCTCCATTTCATTTGAATTTTTAAGCCTGAGAGATTCTATCTCTTCCTGATGTAATGTCTAATTTACACTATCCTTTCTCTCACACTAAACATCTAATTTATCTTTCTGGAGATGTAATTCTTTACGTAGTTCATATTTATGAAGTTGTTCAGTTGTATTAGCCTCCTTTTTGAATTCACTAGCTAAATTGTTTCTCATGGTGTACATAGAATCTTTAAGCTCATATACCCTAGCTCTAGATATGTCCAATTCTTCTCCTATCTCATATACTAATATGGAATTTGCACCCAAAAATGCTTTTAGAGTTGATGCGGTTTGTATTGAATTCTCCTTTGGCTCTGTGCTTGTTTTCCATCTGAGGTTCCTCTCAGATGGTTCCTTCTTGGTTGTATATTATCCCCTCTTCATTTTTTTTATTCCCCTCTCAATGGCCCTAGTTTTATGACTATAATAATAATCTCCTACAACTACTACAACTTCATCTAGCCTTAGTTATTGAGATGTGTAAGAAATATTTCCAGGGATGGCTGCTAGAGGAGTGAATTGTTTGATAGGGAAAATAACTATGATAGCACTAGGGTTTGCCACAAATCTATCCATTTTATCATGTTCTTTCTTCTTTTCTAGTTCTATATTTTCTCCTTCCCCTATGATTCAACCATACCATGTTTCTCCTCTTCTTATTTATTCCTTTTCTCTTCATATTTATCTACTAGTATTATTCTCTCTTCGTCTTTATTTTGTCTCAATTATTTTTGTCTTTACTTCAACATACTTATCAAGGAATTGATCCTTAGCTTTATTTGTATTTTTCTGGGCACGCTTCTTTTCTAGTTCTGCTTTTTTATTTTGTTGATACCTATCTTTTGATTCTCTGGATCTCTTTGCTCTGTGATCAACTTTGTGTACTTGTTCTCTTTCTTTAGCCTCTAGTTTCTCCTTTTCATTTTGTAGTAAGATTTTGAATTGTTCTTTCACTGCAACCCTCTCTTTATCTTCTTCCTTTTGGAGTTTTTCCTTGTCCAATTCACTCTACAACCTTTCTAATACTTATTCAAAAAATAAATCCCCTTTGAAGAGGTCCTCTGTGAAGTTCACTTCATGAATGACTTGGTGTGTGAGCTTAACCAATTTTAAATGGTCATGCACTATATTTTGTCTATCATTCCCTTTGAGGCTGATTGTGCACAAATATATATCCCTTAGGGATTTTAATTACTTGTTTGCATGGGTTTTGTTCAAAAGAGTATATTTTCCTACATGTAGTGGGAAATTTGGTCAGTATTTCTTGTTCTTCTCTGATAGATAGGTTGTAATCCATTTCTTCACTATTTGGTATGCAATTTCTCTAGCTAGAAGCTTTTTGGGAACATAATTGAGTAAATAATGTGGTAGCCTAGTACTTCCATATACCCGGATATAGGTATAATATTTTTCACATATAAGTCCCCTATCTCTTTTAGGGTTGTGATGGCCCTTTGAGATACCCTGTGTGGGTACATCCCAAATATCACCTTGTACAAAGGGGAAAGGAAATAGTCACATATACTGTAAAAAATATTCATGATTTATGTCCCATAGTTCGAAATAATATATATGGATTGGAGGCGGAATTGGAGTCCAACTCCATTCAAAAGAAGGGAAATGGTGTGTAGAGAAAATTACATCAATCAAATATGTTGACATATAAAAACTAGGAATTTTCATACCTAAAGATTCTTTGTCTCTATTAAAATTGTTGTAGGCTAGGATGGTTTCCTAATTGAACACTTAGCCAATATTCACCACCGTATATTCCATCAGAAATCATTCCATCCTAAAGTGCATGTTGGTTTATTCACCGTATAACATGAAAATCATTATATTTAACAACCTGTATGGTCTCTTTAGGTATTGTGATGGGATGTACCTTTCTCCTTATTTAACTTGTCTCACCTTGTTGACATACCAATATTACATTGGATCTTCGAAGTCTTTATTATCCACCCAAAACTTCTCCAGAAAGGATTCATTTAATTATACTATAGTTGCAGGGGTTTGATACCTTATAATTTGACGTCTTCGAGTTTCAAGGAATCATTTGAGGCTTTGGACTTGTTGATGATGGTGTTCATATCTTTCTAGAGGTTGGTAAAGAACCATCGCACAACACCGTTGTAGGGGAAGAACATTGAGTGAGCTTCCAAAGTTTGAATTCCTCTTCTTCCAATATTCTGATATTCATCTATGTCTTCATCATTGGATGGATAATATTCATTCTAGAAAATATGATAGATTTCATGATTGTTGGCAAAGGGGCAGACCCAGAGTTCAATACTTAACAGTGCACCAACAAAACCCCAACTACCAGTCCCTTCGGAAACACCTGCAAAGCAGGCAAGGTCTCACCCGAGGTAGAAGCAGACAACAAATATTAAGCACTTCAACCACTTAGCACTTAGCACTCTGAATCAGATATATCATTCTAACATAAGAAAATCATTTAAACAACAGACACATATTCATTACACATCTAATATAAACAGTAAGAAAACATAATAGATATAAAATTGCACAAATCAAACCATACAACACCAGATGTACGTGGTTCACCCCAGTGTGGGGATACGTCCACCAACCGCTTCACTTATTTATTATTTGTCAATCTATTACATTCAGTTACTCCTGTGCACTAAACCACAGAGTCGAGCTTCACACTAGACAAGATATTTGTGCACTGAGCACCAGATCCTCCTTCCAAAACTACGTCAAGGCATAGAGTCACTCTCTATCAAGCACAAAGCCTTAACACACATTAATTCCCTTGCACAAAGCCATTCATACCACTTGCAATTAGATACAAAAAACTTCCCCCCTCTTCTATCATACATTCTTCTTTATTTATACTTTTACAATCCCTTACAATAAGGACTAAACATGGGAGAACCCATGGGCTGACATCCCATAAACCATTACAAAAACCCTAGAGGACCCCTTACTGGGTCCACATAGCCTGCAAAATCGGTGAGATCCGCCTAGGTGCTCCTTCTTCGAAAAATGTGTCGAAGTCCATAAGTGGTCCAAATCTACTCAAGGTTTCCTCAAAACTTGGTCGAGGGCCAACAGGCCCCCAACACTCACGTGTGACTTGTCCCGAGTCACTCAGGTCTAGATAATGTTGCTTTAAAGGCCTCGAGCTTAACTCGGGTTGCCTCGACTTCCTGCTTTGCCTGAGCCTCCTGCTCGATGATCTCCTAGATCGTCTTCTTTGTAACAGGCCCTTCCAGGCATTGTTCTATCGATGCAACCAATTCGTCCAATTGTGAGCCCTATCCATCAATTTCTTCAAACACCTTGCAGACTTCATCCTACACAGGTTGTAGCTTCTGCATCACTTAAATTACGTTTCCCTGGAGGGCAGTGATCTGTTGTTGTACTGCACGTTTCCCATGGGATCTCTTCATTCTTTCGACTGTGGTGAGCAGCTTCATCTGTGCCTGCAAGGAAAATGCCTGTTGTTGTGCCTCCTGTAACTGTGCTTCTAGCTTCTTCAGTTATGGATCCTCGGTGAGGCGTTCATATGTCTGTGTGCTTCTATCACTCAATTTTTTTCACTCTCCTATTCGACAACGCCTAGACACCTTCAGATATCAGTTTGTTGGCCATTATCTTCTTAAGGACCTCCTCGATAGACTTCTCTAATTCACTAGCTTCGCCTGACATTCTAACTTTTAAATAGATAGGTCGGGGTAGACGAATGGAAAGGCGGGGTAGACAAGTGGAGAGGCGAGGTCTAGTTTCAGATAACACAACTCGACACTTGGAAAATTCTCTGTTTATCTCAATCAATAATGGGTAGCAAAAAGTGGTCCTTGTGCAACGTCTGACAAGTTAAATAAGCGGGGCATCGTAACAAATTATTCCAATGGCCATGAATGCTTTAATTAATGTGAATCTGTCCATTATGGCATGGTCTCAACATCCAAAGTGGTCCATCAACCCATAAATGTGTTTTCTAACCATTCCAGAGCATCGTTCTAACGTTCAGGGAACCTCCAACGGTCATCTAGCTTCTCCAGGGAGAAGTCCAATTCTGCGCAGTCCGACTTTTCCAGCGAGGTTCAAATCCTGTGAACCTGCCTCCTGCAAGGTTCCACTACGTGAAATCTTCCATCTGGTTTTTGTAGATTTTCCAACTTATCTTTCCTTTTATTGAGCTTCCTTTCTTTCTTCCCTGTTATCTAAGTTTCTCTAACTGTTTCTGGAATCCTCTTTCCATTTTTATTCTTATTTTCTCCTAGCGCAGTGACTTCATACTGTTGATGTGCCCTTAAAGGGTCTGAAGTTAATATCCCTCTTCTTAACATTTCCTGGGTGGATATACTTCTTTCTTGCATAGATAGGTTCTTCAAGCCTTCTTTCATTCTTTCAAATTTGATAGCTAATTCGCTTGCCTTTTGTCCCTCCTGCATTGTTACTTTGTTCAGTTGCTTCGACTTATCCTCTCGTTCTTCTATTATTCGGTCTATTTTCCTAGCTATGAAATCCCTTAGTTCTTGATTTTTATTTTCTGTAGATTCTTCCTCTGCTTTCCTTCTGATCCGATTATTCTCAATGTAAGGCTTACCTAGTAAAAGTGGGAAATGGGCGTTGTCCCCAAAAAATTTAATGACTTCAAATTCCTCTTCAATTGACGTTCCATGAATAATAATAGGTACATTAGTAACTCTTCAACATAGGGTTATCATCTTTCCCTTAAACAAGCCTATATTTCGCAACGAAGGTATCACAGTAGGTTTTTCCAAAATTTCCCATGTGTCTTCTGTCATAATATTTACTTGTGTTTCCTCATCCAAGACATAGTCTATGTCGAAGTCTTCTATTCTTTCACTTATGTGTTGTTTTACTTTCAGGATCTCTAGTAAACTGACATCTTTGTGAACATCCATCATTTCTTTCAACTGTACTAATGTAGTCTAAACTCCATATGGCCTTTTTTCTTTATGACTTTCTAACATGCTCTTAGTCTCTTGACTTCCTTCATAGTTTTCTTGTCTCATGTTCATCCTTGGACAATCCTCAACTTCATGACCAACAATATTACAAAAAACACAAATAGGACCTGTGCCGAGGCATTCCTTAGCAAGATGTCCTGGTCTTATGCAATTATAGCACAATGCCAATCCTCTTTTTCTTTTAAATGTTCCCCAAACTCTTCTGTACTGCGCACTAGGATCATAGTGTTGGACCTGCAATCTACAAAATTTCATTCTAAGTTCTTGCATCGACTGATTAATCCAAAAATTCTTTCTATGCATAGGAATAACATATCTTTATTCATTTTCATTTTTACTTAAATCAACTCTTTTTTCCAACTACGCCCTAGCCTTCAGACTAGGACATAATCTATTAAACATACTTAAATTCATGCTTTCAAAACAAAAAATTTCACTTATCTTTCTCTTGTCAAAGAACAAATATTTACCTCTTTTAGGATCTTACCTCTTTTCTTCAGATCGGATTTAGCACAAAGCTTCACAAGTCAAGTAGAGTACTACACACTTCAGCAACAGATCTACGCACAAAGCTTCTCTTTTCTTTACTTCAGTTCCCAACAATCACAGTTTCAGGTCTCGTCAACGAAACCAGTTGTTGGAACAGGGGCAAACCCATGGTTCAACACTTAACAACGCACCAACAAAACCTTGACTACTAGCCCTTTCAGAAACACTTGTGAAGCAGGCGAGGTCTCAACCGAGGTAGAAGTAGGGGGGGTTACAAGACACAAGTGTCTGTAACCAAGATGGGACACAGATCTGTGATAACAACACTTCACATGGTATTTTGTTAACGCTTATGAAGTGACATACATTAGTTCATTAACCTTATGAACATCGCAGAACATATCTAAGGTAGATCTAGCGCAGTAACAACAAATATTAAGCACTTCAACCACTTATCACTTAACACTTTGAATCAAATCTAGCATTCTAACATAAGCAAATAATTTTAACAACACATACATATTCATTACACATCTAATATAAGCACTAAGGAAACATAACATATATAACATTGCACAAAGAAAACCATACGACACCAAATTTACGTGGTTCACCCTAGTGTGGGGCTATGTCCACCAACCGCTTCACTTCTTTATTATTCATCAATCTCTTACATTCATTTACTCCCATGCACTAATCCACAGAGTCGAGCTTTGCACCAGACATGAGATCTTCATAATGAGCACCAGATCCTCCTTCCAAAACTAGGTCAAGGAACAAAGCCACTCTCTATCAAGCACAAAGCCTTAACACACATTGATTCCCTTTCACAAAGCCATTCATACCACTTGCACTTAGCTCCAAAAGACTTCCCCCCTCTTCGATCATGCATTCTTCTTTATTTATACTTTGACAATCCCTTACAATAAGGCCTAAACACGGGAGAAACCATGGGCTGACATCCCATAACCCATTAAAAAAACCCTTGAGGACCCCTTAATGGGTCCACATAGCCCGCAAAATCGATGAGATCCATGATCTCAGCTCCGCCTAGGTGCTCCTTCTTTGAACAATGCGTTGAAGTCCAAAAGTGGTCCAAATATGACCAAGGTTTCCTCAAAAATTGGTCGAGGGCCAACAATGATACCTTGGGGAGTTCTCTCTCCCGTCATATAAATTGGTGTTTGCAACTACTATAGAGTCCAATTTGATGATAGGTGCAGGTCCAACAACTTCTAGGAACTTTACTCTCCTAGTCTATGTGTGGGACATTTTGTCGCCTAGATCTACTGTTACACAGAAGACCAAAATTAGTCACTTTCCAACTGGTTATAGAAAGATTTAAATTTAAAACATACACTATACATACCTGTCTCATTGAAACTTTGGATTAATTTGAATTTATCCATATACCATAGTATGAGCACTAACACTTTCATGAGTTTCTCAGGGATAATAGTATGTCAATTATGGCTTAAAAAAAGTGTTATATTTTAAATTTTCCCCTAAACCTCATGTAATGAATGTTTAGCTTGTTACATCACTAAATTGTTTAGACTCGTACGACATCCATTAATTATTCAAAGGAAGTTTTATGCTTGTTACCATGAGCATTTTGTCAGAGGACTAGGGTGTATAGTGGAAAGTTTCTTTGATCATACCATTGTCAGGATGATTGATTAGGATAATCCTTTTGAAACATGAAAAGGAGTCGTAATTCTCCTACGTCAATAATTTTATAAAATTTTTGTTTATTCTTCGAGAGTTGTGCTGAAAAGATGGAGGGGGGCCAGATAATATATTCGGTTAATAAAAATATTATGCGTTAATGTTCTCTTATGCATCCCAGGGCTCATCATTTTGTTGATGGACTTTACTTTTATAATTGAGAGTATTTTTCATATGAGAGAGAGACATGTGGGGAGATAGCCTCAAAAGAGTGCTTTGATGTCATCATAGGAAAATTCTATCAGGAGAACTGCCACAGATTATTCAGAAGGGTCGAACTCTCCCTGGAAACGATTACTTTTAAAACATTTTTTTACCCTGGAGAAATTTTCTAAGGGAAGTAGTTAACCCATTCAATCGATAAGGTCTCCATGTGTTAGTTTATTTGTATATCCCATGTTTTTTTTTTTTTTTATATGTTTGGTGGAATCAACGACTAGTTGGGCATGTGCTCGCGTTACACATGGTCGTGTTATCCAACTGCTACCACTATAACTTCTAGGTGTGCCCACGATGCCCCTTACGCGACACACATTGTAAGTCGGGGGGAGTTGAACTCGAAACCTCATGGAACTTCATTTTCACGGCACTTGCCAATTGAGCTTCCCCCCGGGGGCTTTTGTATATCCCATGTTAACTACTATCTCACCAATGAATTTAATTTACTAGTTTGAACGAGTTGTCACATGTCGAAAGGACATGTGGAGGATCAAACTTATATGGTTACGATATCATTGTCAGAAGGATCAATTGAGATGAGGAAATATATCATATGAAGGAGATGACCAACATGTACCGACGAGGTGGCTTCCCGACGGTACAACTTGGGTAGTGTCATCGGGGATAGTCTTGTTGATAACACCAATGAAAACCTTGTTTCTTTCTCTGAAGAGGAAGTGTCATATTTAAAAAATGTGTGCCAATGAAATCATGCCATGTAGGATGTGTAATGTGTAGAGTGGAGAGTTGCTAGGGTCCCACCTTCCATGTTATGCATTTATTGGTTCTTGAAATATTGAAGGAATAATCTCCTTCTAACATGTATGCACAAAGAAAATGCCCTGTTGCATCTTGTGTACGTGGTCATCGTCGAAATATTTATCAAGAGGGGCATCGATAGATATAGAGGAAGTTTCTATTATCCGTCTCGACAACGAGAAGGGGGGGGGGTCTTGAAAAGTGTGTATAGAATATACAAAGTGTGTATAGAGTATACAAGATATCGAGTGAGGGGTCCACCTCTATACGCCTACAACAATTGATTTACAAAGAATTCAAAGGCTAGTCTCCTCCTAACACATGTACACAAAATATGGGATGATTGGAAAATACATATGGCCCTTGCTTCTAATGGGGTATTGTTGTCGGGAGAAGTGATTGGGAAAAACATGCCTGCTAAGTGCATTTCCCCTATGATATCAACTCCCTACAATATTTTTGAGACAATGTCATTGTTGGAACAAGTGGTTAGGAAATATAAATAGTGTGACTCTAGCAATGAAGGCTCGTCGAATCTTAAATAAGGGTCATACAGTCCGGAACTGGGTGCCTTACTACAGAGGGGATTCCTGAAAAGGGGCTTAAGGCTTCGATTGGAGATGGTGGGGAAGATCAACGTGATGTAAAGGACCTTGTGTTGGTCACTCTTTCCTTAGACCACTTTGGAGATTATGTACAAAAGGTAGTCTTATGAATGAATAGATAGTTAGGTTAGTAGTGATAAGTACCTTGGTGAATTATAGTAGGTGGGTGCCCACAAAAATCCTCTAAACTAAAGAATTTTAGTGTTTTTTTATGAATGTCACAATATCTAGTTAACAGGTAATTAGCAAGCTTCGTTGCATATGCAGGGTTAACTTATTTTGCAAGAGAACTAATGTTGTGTTCATTTTTAACTTACTTTATGTGATAAGCATTGTGGGGTTAGCTTACCATTGTGAAATTTTCATGAAAGAAAGTTAAAGAGGTATTTGAACATTTGGAAAACCCCCCTTTTCATCCTTTTGGATTTACTTGAAACTTGTGATTAAATCAGGTGATCTATAATGCTTGAACTAACTCTACAAGAGAACCTTGTGAACATACTAGGTTGGATTCCCTTCTTGAATGAACCTAACAAGATAACCATATGAATACATTAGTTCCAGTTCCTCACTTGAATGAACACTATGAGAAAATGATTTTAACAAATTGGGTTGGATACCCTACATAAAAACACATTGATCAAATCGTAGTGGATGCAATCCCCAAATTGGCATGGAAATATTATGAACCATTAAAAATTATGGTGATCCATTGATATTATTTAAATATGATTGTTCATAATGATTTTTTGTTTTGTTTTTCTAGGGTATATATGTTGGAAGATGTGTTTTGTTTTAGACCAAATTGTACTTTTGTTTGGGTTCCATTAGTTATTGAAAGTACATGATACGAGCAGTTGCTTTAGGCCAAAGATACATGTTATTTTGGAAAAAAATTATGGGCTTAAAAATGATTCCAAGGTCAATTATTTTCTAAAAGTTTAAAGGAGGATTTTTATCGAATGTTCCATATATTGGTTGCTTCCCACTAGTATTGAAGGTACATGAAATAAATAGTTTCTTAATAGACAAATATGCATATAATTTGTAGAATAATCCTTGAATTTACCTCATTAATTCATGCCTTCTTAGTTCACCCATAATTAATTGTTGTTTCAGGTACCTGGAAGCATGTGGTTTTAATTGTATAATCTAAAATGATTTATGAGGACCTTTATAGAAGTTTCTTTAAGTTTAATTAATGTAAATGTTGTGAATCCCTATTTT
>ML839747.1:20306-42660 GCA_009831015.1 Picea engelmannii | reverse complement strand
TTATTCTAGGTTTTTTAAGGCCTTATCACAATAAGAATGCAAAATTATGCTAACCCATTGTTATCTACAAAAGCCAAACATCAATAGCGCCTGTAAATCAACTATACATAGTTATAGCCAAAAATCAAGTTGCAGTTTATATTTTCATTTGCTCACACCCTTTTTAATGATACAAACACAATACAAAACGAGTATGTGGATAAAATATTGAACTAGAAAATGATGATTTTGCAACAATGGGGCTTGTTTGAGACCAATTCCCGCTTCTAAAAATTGCCCTCCCCTTTTCTATTTTCCCACTCTCTTTTATCTCCTTTTTCTTCTTCTATACTTAACCGAATTCCCCTTTCTTTTTCCCCTCTACTTTCTCTTTCTAGTTACTTAGTCGTTTTTTTGAAAATGTCCAAGTGCACGGGTTGGCGGACTCATGGGTTCACATTTCCACTAAGGCTTTTATATCACGACTCTGATCAAGCACTTCCCCATTCCATACTTAGCCACTTTTTCAATGGCGAGTTCCCGGGAAGGCGGGCTCTAGATTGCACTTCCATTGTTCCGTGACCTACAAACAACACCTAGAGTTCCGCGATATACAAATTGACCACCGGATTCCCTCACCATGCCCTCTTCTGTGTTACACATTTTGCACTCAAAAGTTCCGAGACATACAATTTGACCGTCAGGCCCTCACATCTCATGAGGATCCCTTGTCACCCTATTTTGAATCCCTACCGACTGCTTTCCATACTTGACCATTTCTTGGAATCTCTTTCGCGGATTGTCGAGTTGGCAGGTTCACGAAATCTCCAATTCTTAATCGGTGTTCCCCATGCCCGCCACCTTCGCACTTCTTTCCAAGTATGCAATTAGTAAGTTTTAATGCTAATAACTCATCATGCAACAACTGTAAATATTGTTATTAATGATTGAAAGGCTCAAGGAGACAATCACACTGACTATCCCTACACAACTTGTCCAAAAACATGCAAAAACGATCTTTCCAGGTAATGGGATATCCATTACAAATTTCAATATATTACCAAAAACGAGTATGACCAACCACTTCCCCATTCTATACTTAGCCACTTTTTCGATTGCGGGTTCTCGGACAGGCGGGCTCAATATTGCGCTTCCATTGTTCCACAACTTACAAACAACACCCAGAGTTGTACGATATAGAAATTGACCGCTGGACTGTTCTATCATGCCCTCTTCCATGTTACACATTTTGCATTCAAAAGTTCTGAGACATACAATTTGACCGTCGATCCCTCACCTCTCCCGAGTATCCCTTGTGACCCTATTTTGATGTCGGATCGACCGGTTTCCATACTTATCCATTTCTTAATCGCTCTTCCCTATCCCCACCACCTTCGCACTTCTTTCTAAATATGCAATTAGTAAGATTTAATGCTAACAACTCATCATGCAGGAACCGTAAAGATTGCCATTAATGAGCGAAAGGCTTGAGGAGATCTCCCATTAATACGCATTAAACCAATATTTGTGGAGGTTTATATTATCCCTTCTGAGTATTCATTTCAAACATCATGGAATGTCTTTCGCGGGTCGTCGGGTTGGTGTGTTCATGAAATATCCAATCCTTAATCTCTCTTCGTTGTCCCCGCCACCTTCGCACTTCTTTCTAAGTATGCAATTAGTAAGCTTTAATGCTAACAACTCATCATGCAGGAACTATAGATATTGTCATTAATGAGTGAAAGGATCGAGGAGATCTCACGTTCACACACATTAAACCAAGATTTGTGGAGGTTTATATTATCCCTTATGAGTGTTCATTTTAAACATCGTCTGGATCAAACGGACGTTCTCTTCAACTTATGGCAGCAACTTGACAACAGTTCTATGGAGATACAGTGAACATCTTCGGGCGTGAGGACCAGAACTTCCAGTGGTTTAGGGCATATTCTTACTACTCATCCCCTTCCACCCAGAACAAAGTAATTTGGACCTCTGGAATTTCTCGTGCAAGCTTTGTCCCTAAAGTCTTTCATTGTAAGGAGGTGGTCTCTTGGCGCGCTGAGAGATATATTTCAAGACAAAGGATTATTCCAATGCGGGATCACTCTCTCGTTTCTTTGTCACCTCAAGTCTTCCGCAAGATGTTGATATTGTCAGAGCCAACATTGACCTTCAGAAGAGAATACTTCAAGGAGTTCCTAAAAAAGCATGATAATGGGTTGGACCTATTACCCGAGTTCCTGGAAGAACCGATGACAATTTCTAAAGATATCACAAGGTTGCAAGTTAGTTCGTTTAGAAATCCATTATGGGAAATTGTCTGGATGTTTACAAGGATAATGGGACAAGAATCCACAACAATCATTTCCAGCATGATTCTTTATATTTTGTATTTCACGGTCAAGGAACAAGCCATTTTTTATTGGGGGAAGCTGATTTCCATTGAAATATGTTCCCAATTGTCACTATTCAAATAGGAGAATAAATTTTATATGTCATCCTACTTGGTTTTCACAATAACGCATTGTTGTCCATTTCCAAAATTGTCTGTGTCCAAGAAGCTAAACTATGAATTCGATCCAGTAACCTTTTGGTACCATGCCTTACGGAGGCATAAGGCCTCCCATTGTTTTTATGAGGTTTTTAATGACTTTGTCTCAGTTTTCAAATATTTATTATTAGGAAAGAATGATCCCCAGATGTTTGACCAAGAAACCAAGGTGTTGGACACGAAGGGGACACTTGAACAAATGGATAATTACATTGTAATAATGACTTTTAGCTCCAAGGAAAATCCTTCTTTCCTTCCATGTCACATTACGGACATAATCTTTGTTACAGAAATAGCAAGGCAATACAACTATTGGTTGCATTTTTTTCATGAGAAGAGAAAAAATTAGTTCATTCCTCTGCCTTTGAATGTCGGGGACTTCTTTTTTAGGAACATCAATAAGATTGACGAATTCGCAGGCCATTTCAACAACTTATACCTAAGATATGTTGAAAGATTGAGAGGGTTCAACCCTAATGGGATTTTTGTAGAACATTTACTAGCAGTTGGCTTCAACAATTATTTTATCCATACACTCCTGAACAAAGATAGAGACAATGACGAGAACACTCTTGCTCCTGAAGTTGGCGACCTAGAGACATTGCAAATAACTCGTGAATTGTACAAACAATAAGGAAAAACACTCGGTGAGAAGAGTGTTCAATCCCCAGTTGCCACTCCCAAGAGTATGACATCCCGGAGCATCTCTCCAACTGCCCACCCTAGTAATAAATCAAACCACAATTCTTCAAACGGAGGAGGAGATAAGAACCCTCCTCCCGGTAAAATTGATAGTTCTCACAAGCTTCTTGTGAGGAACAAGAGAAAAAACATTGTGCAAGAAGCGGAAGAGCCTGGAACTGAAAGTGATATACATGTCTTGTCCCTTGAAGACATGGAACTTGAGACTGATCTCGAAAATGTATTCCCTAATGGTGATCAGCCCAGGGACGTGATTCACCATAATCCCCTAATGGAAATAGTTGAGACCGAGATTTTTGATGAAGATGAATCCTTCGTATTCCAGAGAGTTGCTTTTGAAAACGAATCTAAAAATTTAATTATTGAAAAGAGAGATGTAAGAAATAAGAAGGGGGAATCTTGTTCATAGATTAACCTTAGGAACATGCAGTCGTCCCAAATCTCCCGAATTCACCGAGTAACCAAAGATGCTCTTGATGATTCCATTGGAGGCCTTGAGGCGGAGAATGCCAAATTGAAGGACCAAATCAAGTAATTGGAGGAAGCATTGATTCCTATCCCATTTCTTGCCAATTCTTTTGCAATAACCATTCCTGCCACCCCTGCAACCAAGTTAAAAAGATCCTCCAACCTCCTCACATCCTGTAGAGGCTATGTGGAGAAGAATATCAAGAAAAAAATGGAGCTAATCATTGAATCCTGGGAAACATAAAAAATTATAACTTCCTTTGGAATGAGGGCACATGCCCTCTAGGAATATTTGCAGGCGGATTTTAAAAATGAAGAACGTTTCTATCTAGATGCGGTCGCTCCTTTTGGCATGAAAGTCACCAATATGACACAAATGAGAAGAAGAGAAAAACATCTCCCCTCCCCAAACCGGATCAAACAATTAAATGCATATTGGAAAGAGAAAGTTAAGAACCTACATCTCATTGTCCTATCATGTGAACAAGTTGTATCAAAGAAAGAAGAATTATTTAGAACGCCGACCGAAATAGACTTAGCCGGAAGTTCCAATGAGGTCCAAGACCCCAAATTAATCCTCAACTCCTTGTTCTTAATCAAGCAAGTCTTCGATGAACAAGTTGATATTTTTAAGGGGTTTTCTTTAGAAAAGTTTTACGACATCCTTGAATATGATGAGGATGACATGGACAACTATCTAGTGAACTATTCCGTAAAAAATCAAGAAATTGAATAGGCTCTGCGTAATATTTCATGATCTAAGGGAATTAGAAGGCAAGTTTTCACCATAAAAATCCGGCATGAAATCAACGTGGCTCCCATGAGAAGCTACATTGAAGAATGGCTCCAAAGGGCAATCGACAAGCTCACCGGCGAAGGGCAACAAGCGGTTGGCACGATTCCAGTAACCGTCAACAAGAGCAATAAAAAGGCATTGGCAAGCAAATAGAAAAGGGGCAGAGAGATACCATCATAGTAAGTCTATACTGATCACATCCTTCTTTCTTTATCAATCCAGTTATTCCATCTCTTTAAATAGAAATTCCTAACCAACGATTGATAACTTCCAATTTCTTCTTTTCCGATGTTGTTGTCTACCATCACCCACTTCTTCTTTCTATAGTCCTATTTCTTGTACTTATTTATTTTATGGTCCGTGGGTGCCCCAATCCCAGTCTATATGAATAATGAATTTAAATTTCAAGGAATATGTAACAAACATTATTATTTTTTGAGAAATTTCAAAGAAAACTATTTCGGGAACAATCTCGACGGTGCCTTGTAACCCTGTTTTTGGAATGAAAAGTTAGTTCTCTTTATGCATGTTGATCATCTTCTTTTTATTTTATGTGCTCAGAAATATTTATCTTAAACTATGCTAGATGCCAGGAAACTGTGTTTATTTAATTTGAATGTTTAATGTGTGTGATTCATGGTCCTACTTTCGAGGAACCATTATTTGAAAAAAAATAAAAAAAAATCTATCGTTTTGTATTGCTTTAAGTCATTACGATGAACTTTCTCTAAGTTCCACATTTGAACTATACACACCCCAGGAAAAACTTAAAGAGGAGTACCACATATATAAAAACACAATAGGATTGACATCCTCGTTAGGTTGTTGTTTTGGTCCTAATAGATTCAAGGGTCAATAGACTTGTAAATACATCTACAAGAATATCTGC
This sequence comes from Picea engelmannii, assembly GCA_009831015.1. Classification (NCBI taxonomy): domain Eukaryota; kingdom Viridiplantae; phylum Streptophyta; class Pinopsida; order Pinales; family Pinaceae; genus Picea; species Picea engelmannii. The sequence goes on along the minus strand of ML839747.1, from coordinate 37,272 downwards.
AGAAATAAAAACCTTCAATTTTTTTTATCATTGCCAAAAAACAATCAACTGGATACAAATGTTAGAAAGATGCCCTCTTCCTAGAGAGAAATTGCAGATCAACCTTTGCAAAGTGGGCTTGGTGCTCATGGACAAAAGTTTCAGGAAAGGGGCATCTTCCTCTATCTCGGCACCTTCTTTTCACACAGATTAAATTAACTTCAATGAGTTGAAAACTCATGAAAATACAAAATCATGTTAGGTGTGTGTTAATATACAGAAAAAACTAGCAAACACAGAGGTCACACAAGAAGATCAAAGAATCTTAGACACTGAACACATTTTCAAAAAAACTTATATGGGTTTCTTTGCCACCACATATAATTTTATTTATCCTAATACATATAGAGACTATGGAAATTGAAGTTAACTCTAAATATTGGGATGAAAGTGAGTTGGAAGTATACAAAGATCATTATAAATTAATTTCATAAATACATTAAGGTGATAAAACCTACAACGTAGAAACAAAAATTTCCAAGATGGCAAGTCCGACTCCAACAATATATCAAGTTACAAGTGATGGAGATATTTGTGCTTTTTAGTAGCTATCTGTTGCACTATTGGTAATAGGAAAAATTACAAAATCTTATTAAGAAAATAAAAGCAAGATGGATTATGTAAAACACAGTATAATTAGAATGAGAATAATTTCAAAAACTAAATGGTTTCAATGCCAAAATTGCTCTAGGAGATTAACGCTCGGGCGCTTTCTCTTTCTGAAATGAATGTGAGCCATCGATCAGTTTCCAATGTGCGATCTGGGCATCTCTGGCACTTTAGCATCCTTGCTAAAGTTTTACCAACTTGCCAATTTTATAACTCCCTTGGCCATATTTAGCGATGGAACAAATTTCTCACAAAGTGACTTTCTCGCTAATTACTTGTTGACCCGATATTAATATAATATTATCATTAACTAATTTGGGAACTCGGGACTCCGACTCTTTGGGGCTCCGACTCTTTGGGGCTCCGGGCTTCGGGGGAACTATGTTTTTTTTGGAAGGAAAACTCTCGGAGTGACATTCTCTCGTAGTCATGTAGCAGCCTAACGTCTTATGGCTGACATGTCGCAGAGTGCCACGTGTCCTTTTCTACATGGATACCACCTATCCTGCCTGCTGCTTGCCACGTGTTTGCGACAATTTCCATGTGTCTCTGGTACTTCGGGAATCTCATTCTCCCACGATCCCTTCATACGTGTGCATTTATTCCCATTCCAACCGTGCAGGGACTAGGTTTCCATGCACAATTGTTTTTTTTTTAAGATCATTATTTTTTTAGAAAAAAACATGTATAAGTTGATACTTCACAAAGGTGAAACATAAGTTCTTAAAAATAATATTTTTCCTCAAAGTAAGCAAAAAAAAAAAAAGATGATCTTGTTTTTTTGTTGAAAAAAAACATGTATAAAAAAAGATCCTTAATTTTCTTTTAGAAAAAAACATGTATAAGTTGATACCTCACAAAGGTGAAACATAAGTTCTTAAAAATAATATTTTTCTTAAAAGTAACCACAAAAATATGACCTTATTTTTTTTTTTTTGAGAAAAACATGTATAAGTTGATAGATCGCGGAGAAACATAAGTTATTACAAATAATATTTATACTCAAATTAACAAAAAAATTAACAACATCGTACCAAGACCTGCTTAGAACGTATGTTGCTAATTTACCACTAAATTAGATGTCTTCCCTCTTTGATGGGTTTTTATTTAATGTTAATGGCGCGATTCCTAATATGCCCGTAGATCTTCTGTGCAGTGTAGCACTGGAAGATCAGACATAGATCTGCCAAGGTCCGTACGTGCATATCCGATGGCTCACTACTTGGTTATGAATCTACATAATAAATCACCGAATCTACTAGAGGATCTAAAACTTCCATTGGGTTGGCGTGCCATGCCCCGAGGTAGCTTAAACTTGGATTTATTGCCCATAACTACCATCCATAATCAAGTTGCTAAGATAACCCTAAGAAGCAACCCATGGTAAGCCCTCAACCTTTAAAATGATGAATGAACCCAAACCAAATCCATTCTGTTCACCAGGTTCACTTGTTTGGGTGCATTGCAAGCATTGCGCCTGATAAGCGAAGCCTTGTTCTACGACCCAAGTTCAACCACCCAGGGAAGGATAGATTTATATAAGGATTTATCCACAACTGTTGAATCTGGTTCCAAACTGCTTTCTCTATCTATTGTACAAAGAGTATAAAGTAGTGAGCTAATGCTCCTGCCTCAGTAGCTCTAGCTCGACCAAAGGTCAATCGATGGTGCGTAGATTCTTCATTCTAGTAGAAATGGGTTTAATGGTAATAACAACAATTGGCATCTAAAGCCACGTCTATCAAGAACTTGAAATATAAGTGTTGCGTGGGATGCACTTTGTATTAGGAACATAAAAACCCACAACATGTACTGAGTACTTTTTCCTATCCAACAAGTGTCATTGAGAGAATATTAAATTATGAAACATGTTTGTCCCATTCACACCTTCATAACTCAACACTCGAGAGCTGAAGCACATAGCTTTTGCCAAACATATTTTGGCTCTCCCTCACTCGCCTTATTGGGACGGGCTTACCATCGGATGGCTGCTCAGCACCAAAGCTCATGGCAACTCTCTCTTTAATAAGGGATGGATGCTACTAAGGTTTCTCTCAACCTTTTTGAAGTCATTTCTCATGTATCACATGAAGGATCTAAATAAAAGGAATTATGTGCTCACAAGAGTCACACCCAGGAAAAAATGCAGACCCTGATTAAACTTCTTAACAAAAAATGATAGAATATAGAAAACTGAATATCAATAAAAAAACTACAGCAATAGACCTCACACTCAGGAAAAACTACTTTGTTTCTGAATACCACTATCTATGTTTTATTTCTTAAAGAAAAGAGATACAAAGTACCTCTGTTACAACTGTAAATCAAAAGGGAAGTAGTGCATCCTCTATTCCACAAAATGCCAAAGAAATATCTCTCTAACAATCAACTAAGAGTCTTTCTCTATCACAACATTCATTCATGAAAAAACTCTGTTTGATGGAAATCAACCTAACATTTAAATAGTTGAACTGAAATACTAATGCAGTGGATAGGAAAAGAAACGTGGCAGTGATTGATCAGCACATGGCAGCTACGGTTACATAATTGGAACAATTGAGATAACCGAATGCCGAAAACTCAGGCATCATGTTTTTCAATCTCCCCCTTGATGTCAAGTTTGAGGATTCCCAACTGTGATCTAAGTTTCTCCAATCAATCCTTTGGAAGAGCCTTCGTAAAAATGTCTACAAGTTGATCTTCAGATTTACAAAATTTAAAAAAGAGAAACTCTTATTGGACAAGCTCTCTAATGAAGTGATGGTGAATGTCAATGTGTTTACTCCTGTTGTGGAAAGCTAGATTCTTTGTCATAGAGATTGTGCTTTGATTGTCACAATAAAATTTAATAGGTTTATGAATTTCCATGCCCAATTCTTCTAACAATCTTGCCATCCAAATTACTTGAGTGCTTGTAGATGATGTTGCAATTTACTCCGCTTCGCCTGTAGAAAGAGAAACTGTGGGTTTCTTTTTGTTGCTCCAGGAGACAAGATTTCCTCCAAAAAGAAAAGCATATCCTGAATTACTTTTGCGATCATCCAAGATACCTTCCCAATCTGTATCTATGTATGCTACAACATTGAAATTATTAGTAGCATTATAAAACAATCCAAAAAATCAGGTACCACTTACATATCTGAGTATTCTTTTAGTTGATTTCTAATGATACTCACAAGGTTGATTCATGAACCTAGAAACCAGACTTACAGAAAACATAATGTCTGGTCTAGTAGTGGTCAGATACATTAATCTACCAACCATGGATCTATAGAGAGTGGCATCACATAAAGAAGATTCATCTTCTTTCATCATTTTTCTCCCAACAACAAGAGGAGTATTCACAACTTTACAATTATGCATGTTAAACCTCCTCAACATGTCTTCAACATATTTGGTTTGGCAAATAGATATACCTTCAGTTGTTTGTCTGATTTGCATGCCCAAAAAATATTGCATTTCTCCTAAATCACACATCTCAAATTCTCATTTTGTTTCTTCTTTAAACTCCTTCACAAGTGATATTGAGGTGCCCATAAATATTAAGTCATCTACATACAAGCAAAGAATAATAAAATATGTCCCCGAGGTGTAGGACAGTCGGTGACGGAGTGTGTTGTTAAGCCACTCCGTGATGTTAAAGTCACTGGTTCAAAACCTGCGGGGACAAAAAAATCCAACCATGTTAAGGGTTGGTGTGGCTCAGGCCAGGTGCGATCCCCGGGTGATTTTGATGGCTTAGATGCCCCTGAGTCGCGGTTTCTCAAGCCACAGGTTAATCGCGTAGCCANACAGGTCTCGCAAAAATTAACAAAAAAAAAAAAAAAAGAATAATAAAATCTAATTCAATGACCTTTTTGTCGACTGTACTTTCAGAAGAACAGTTAACAAAACCATGATCATGAAGGTATTTATCAATCCTAGAGTACCAAGCTCTAGTAGTTTGTTTAAGACCATAAAGTGCCTTATTAGGCCTATACACCTTATCTTCTTTACCTTCAACAATAAAACCTTGAGGTTGTTCAACATAAACTTCTTCCTTTAAATACCCATTTAAGAAAGCAGATTTAACATCCATTTAATAAACTATTAGTTTTAACTGAGATGCTATGGAAAGAAAGGTTATTATAGTTTCCATTCTCGCTACAGGAGAAAATGTCTCTTCATAGTCGATGCCTTCTTGTTGCACATACCTCTTTGCAACTAAATGTGCCTTGTGTTTTGAAATGCTTCCATCCATATTAAATTTCCGCTTGTAAATCCACTTTACTCCAATGGAAGATTTTCCATGAGGGAGTTCAACTAACTCCCATGTGTCATTTTTATTTATTTGAGACATTTCATCCTCCATTGCTTGCACCCATGGCTCAACAAAACAAGCTTCTTTAAAATTGACAGGCTCAACATTTGCAGAGGAAACAAGAGAAAACTGATCATTAGCATACCTTGATGTCTCATAAATTTCCTTCAAACTTTTGGTTTTTCTAGGAGAACTAGATGGAGATGTTGCTTGTGTATCAACCTGAGAACTTGTGATGAACTAGATGAAGATGCCTTTGATGGAGAACCTCTTGTAGATGAACCTGAAATTGTCACTGTAGATGGATGCTTTGATGAATCATTATCATCAAGGATTAAATTATCAATATGTGGAGTAACCAATTTATCTTCACTTTCATCCTTAAAATAAACTCTCCCTTCATCAAATATCACATCTCTACTTACATAAACCTTATCAATAAGAGGATCATAACACCTATAAGCCTTAATTTCATCTAAGTATCCAATAAAAATACATTTTACAGACTTTCCATCAAGCTTTTGTCTTAGTTCAGAAGGAATATGAACATAGCATGTAGACCCAAAAAATTTCAAATGAGAAACAATTGGCTTTCTACAAAACCAAGCTTCATAAGGAGTAGAGTCTTTTACCATTTTTGTAAGACTTCTATCGAGAATATATATTGTTGAATGCATTGCATATGCCCAATATAGGTTTGGCAAATACATTTGTTTTAACATACATCTAGCCATCTCTACAATTGTTCTGTTTCTCCTTTCTGCTGTACCATTTTGTTGAGGAGTATAAGATGTAGTTAACTCCTTTTTGATGCCATGTGAGCTACAAAAATATTTAAAATCATTGGAGGTGAACTATCCTTCTCTATCACTTCTTAAAGCTTTCAAATAGAACCATGATTCCTTCTCAACGCGTGCCTTAAATTTTTGAAAAAAGCTAAAATCTTGAGACTTCTCACTTAGAAAATAAACCTAGGACATTCTTGAAAAGTCATCGACAAAAAGAAGGAAATATATATTTTTTTTTCTGCAAGGGACAAAGTTTGCATTGGGCCATAAATATCTGCATGTACTAAAGCCAAAGGCTCTGCTGCTCTAAATTGATGAAAAGGAAATCTATCTCTGTGTTGCTTCCCTATTACACAACCTTCACATAACTTGTTACCAGGATTTGTGAAAGAGGATAAACCTCTTACTAAATTCTTCTTTTGCAGCATAGAAAGAGATCCAAAATTAAGGTGTCCTAACCTTTTCTGCCAAAGAAAAGACACATCAACTGAGTCCTTCAAACAAGTTACATTTGATTACATTCTCATCAAAAACATCCTATTTTTTGTCATAAGAACTTCAACAACTAGGGAAGTATTGTTAAAAATCCTACAAAACCTTACTTCAAAAATAGTCTTGCACCTTAAACCTAGAACAAACAAAGTATCTTATAGATACATAACACCTCCATTCTTGACTTTTATGGCAAGAGTACCTTTGTTAGCCTCATAATCCTAAAGTTTTATAGTCTAAGTATTTTCTAGTATAAAATGTTTTTAGAAATTAATTTATTCTAGTTTGTTAGGATAAGGACACCTAACTTCTATGTAAAGGACACCTATCATACTCATGTGATTGGTTGTTCTCCTAGTTTTTATTTTAGAGTTAAGCTATATAAACTAGCTCCTTCTTCAAGTGAGGTTCTTCAAGTGAGGTTAAGGAGTAGATTATAAATTTCAGATTGTAATCACTTTTTCCTTATTAATAAAATTATGTGTCTGAGGACACTTTGTTAACATGGTATCAGAGCCATGGTGTAATGGTGATGGAAGGATTGATGATGGATTGAGGAAGCAAGGAAGTCTCCACAACATCAACTTGTATCTCTTCAAATTCAAATAATTGATTGATTCTTTATTTTTTGTAAGAACTGTAAAGATCTACCATTTCATAGATTGTAGATCCATTGTCTCTTTATTAAAAAGGGGCTCATTTGTGAAAATTACTTCAAATCTGTGTAAATCTGGCAATTAAGTCATAGAGGTGCAAGTTTGATCAGATCTTTAAAATCTAGCATCTGCCATCCTCATATGAATGTAGTGAAATTTCAAAAGCTCTTGTAGAATTACTATATTCAAAGATCTTTTTTGGTTTGAGAAACTAGACATGCAGATGTAACAGAAAGCAATCTGCACTTGTCTTTGAGTTTCATGTATTCTTCGAAAACTCGTGCACACACCCACGGATCGAAGGAAATTTGCACACACATTGCGCATTAGATCGTGCCTTTCGAATCGTGCCCTCCATCAGTGCTCTCCAACACTTGTGCTCTCCAACAGATCTATGAACAAACATTTTTTTTTATTGCTCTTTGTACCTGTGCCATCTCTCCTCTGATGATTTACAAACGAGTCTTCTAATTGGGTGTAGACATTCTCTGAGTATCCTTCGTTGGGTCATTTTGTTGTGAGAGATATGCATCAAACTGTTGTTGGAGTCATCAAGGCTGTTGAGAAAAAAACAGATCCCATTGGTGCCAAGGTCACTAAGGCTACAACCAAGAAGGGTAAATGAAATTTGTTGCTACCAAATAATTCTCGTGTTCAGAGGAAGGTAGAGGGGCTTGAAATCTATTCCGCTACTTGGTGTAGAAGCTATTCTCATTCTGTTACATGCGATTTGGTAGTTAGGGGGTTGGTATCTCGATGCATGCAAACATGGGTTCTTGACAAGCGGTGACAACATATTTATAATGCTATTTATTTCAACTTGGATTTAGTAATTGTGTGGATCGATCTGGGCAGAGGACGCACCAGTGAATTTCGATATGGGTAGAGGACGCACCAGTGAATTCCGATTTGGGCAGAGGACGCACCAGAGAAGCCCGTTTTGGGCAGAGGACGCATCAGTGAATCTCGTTTTGGGTGGATCGATATAGTCACATTTGATTATCCAACACTCCTTCGAACCCTGCAAAGTTTTAAAGGGTAGAGAAGATTTCAACAACGCTAGTCGAATTTTTCACGATATGGATACCTGGAATTCATGATCACCAGTCAATGGCACCATAGAATTTGATATAATCCCAAAACCCTGGGAAGGAAGAATAGCTACAGGCTCGCAAGTGCATACACCAGAGAATCCATATTTGGAGAGATCGGCTTCCTTGAAGAAATGAAAGAACCTACTTCTCGCCTCCTCTAGTGACTGTGAATTTGTTTATGGCATGGTAAAGATATCGGCCTTTCATTTAAGTAAATACAATCTTTCATTTGTTTAAAGTAAAATGATATGTGAAAATATCATTTTTTGCAGAAGTATTTTGTGTTTTTGAGAGCATTTTTTTTGCTATTTGTAACCTTTCATTTTTTTCAAAGGTATGTTGTGTTTTTTTAGAACACTTTTTGCTATGAGAAGCCTTTCATTTGTTTAAAGTGGACTATAAGTCTTGTAAAAAGAATAAATTTTGAAAGTTTTGATTGTAATCTTGAAGTTAGAAGTTGAGAAGAGTCTAGTGAAATACTCTGTAAAACTTATTTTCCAACGAGACTTTTAAAGGGTCAAGGCCAAGCCTTTAAAAGTGTTATTTTTGCGTGGACTGTGTACTCTTTCTTTCTGGTGCCTTGTGTCTCTCTTTTAGTGTTTTGATGATTATTCAGTGTGGTGGTGTGATCATTAACTTGTAATTCTTGCAATAAGGAAATTTATCATCATGTCTAAATTAATCAACCTATTCACGAAATCAGATAAGTTAGATGGACCCAATGATTACAAAACTTGGAGTCGGCACATGCATAACACTTTGATCTATAATGAATTATGGCATGATATCTGTGATGGTGATACTTCTCCAACTAAGCCCACCGACGCTACTTCTTTAGCCAAATGGAATTTGAAAGATGAAAAATCACTTTCTTTGCTACGTTCTTTTGTAACTGAACAAATGTTTGTTCATATTGAGAGTTCCAAAGATGCATGGTCTGCTTGGAATCTATTAAAGAAGTTGTTTGATACTCCTGTTGCATGTCAAAGAGTTGATCTACAAATGAAACTACTTAAACAAAGATTCGCAGACAATGGTGATGTATTAGAATACATTTCAAGGATTAAGAACATTCATCTGGAAATCATCAAAGGCGGTTTTTCTAAACTTGAAGATAGTTTTATAGTCTCCATTGTAATAAATGGCTTGCCTCCATCTTATAAGCATTTTCTTGAGACTTTGCAAATAACTGATAAGTTATCAATTATAACTTTTGATTCACTTAGTGAATTGTTGGCTCACCATAGTAAATCCTTTGGAAAAAAAAACAATCAGGAGAAGATCTTCTTAAACTAAAGCTGAAAGTTCTAAAGGAAGAGGAAAAACAAATTTTCAAAATTTTCAGAATCAATCTTTTAATCGAGGTCGTGGCAGAGGTCATGGTCAAGGTAGAGGTCGCAACAATTTTCAAAGTAATAATCACAATAGTAATGCAAAGTCAAGAAGAGGCAGAAATTTCAGTCAAGTAAGATGTAAAATATGCTTAAAGATGGGTCATTATGCATCAAATTGTCTTACCGGCAATGATCAATTGCCAAAGTTCAAGCAGACATCAAATTCAAACAGTCAATAATCAGCGCAATATGCAGAAGATCAAGATTATCAGGATGATGAATATGAATATGCTTTTTTAACAGTTCAACATGTAGATTCATTTGAAAATGATTGGATATTGGACACAGGGGCTACTCAACATATGACTTATCGCAGAGACTATTTTTGAAATTATAAAGATGTTCAACTAAATCCCATTTATTTAGCTAATGATACAACTCATATACCTCAAGGAAAAGGTTCAATGAAAGTTTTTCTCCCTGGAATTGGTGAAAAATGGATTTCAAATGTTTGGTATGTACCATCTTTTAAGAAAAAATTGTTATCCTTAGTCACAATCAGAGAAGTTGGACATCAAATTGTCATGCAAGATGGTTTGGTGAAGATTATGTTAGTGAAGGATAACTTGAAAACAATAATTATTGGATATGAAGATGGGAAGTTACTAAGAATGAATGGGAAAGTCATCCAAAGAAAGGAAGAGGTTGCAGCAACAGTGAATTCTGAAATGTCTTCATTCAGATTATGGCATTTTCGATTTGGCCACTTAAACTTTGAAATTCTCTTGAAACTTAAGTTCCAACATTTGGTGAAGGGTTTACCAACTTTCAAGAAAGAAAATTCCAAGTGTGAAGCTTGTATTTTAGGCAAGCAAAAGCGATAAGCTTTTCCAACTAGTTCATGGCAAGCAACAAAATATTTGGAGTTGATTCATAGTGATATATGTGGTCCAATGGAATCTTCTTTCAGTGGATGTCGATACTTTATATTGTTCATTGATGACCACACTAGAATGACATGGGTATACTTTTTAAAGGCAAAGTCTGAAGCTTTTGAAAAGTTTGTAAATTTTCAGCACATGGTTGAAAATGAAACTAGAGAAAAGGTTGCTTCTTTGAGAACTGATAATGGAGGTGAATTCACTTCAACTGAATTCAATGATTATTGTCGAAACAATGGAATAAAGAGGCAACTGAAAAATTCCTATACTCCATAGCATAATGGAGCTACTGAAAGGATGAACAGGACTCTCATGGGCATGACAAGATCTATGATGCAGTTTAAAGGGCTGAGAACAAAATATTGGGCTGAAGCAGTCCATACTGCAGTTTATCTCAAAAATCGATCACCTATATCATCTTTAGATGAACAAACACCTTATGAAGCTTGGTACGGTTTTAAACCCAAGGTAAATCATCTTAGGGTTTTTGGCTCAACATGTTATGCTTTAGTTCCTAAGGAAAAGAGAACTAAATTAGAAAACCGGAGTATGAAGTGTACCTTCATTGGATACTCTGATGAAAAGAAAGGGTATAGATTGCTTTCAGATGGAAAATTCATTGTCAATAGAGATGTAATTTTTTTATGAAACTGAAAGTAACAGATTATATGAGATTAACCATCTCCTTAGTTTTTTAGACAAGAAAAACACTAAGGGTAAAGGTAAATTCAACAAGTCAAAGCAAGCATTCTGGTTTGAAAAAGACTAGGTTACTCTAGAAGACATCTCTTTATCAAAAAGTTCTTCTGATTCATCTGATAATGAATCGACAAAAGATTCTTCTGATATTGAATCTTCAAAAGTATCTTCTCCAACCTCAGATATTTCAGATGAAAGAAGAGCCTCATTTTTTGAAAATCCTCTTTTCAACAATAATGGTGATTAAGATCCTCAATCCCCTAAACATAAGAAGCCAAAGTGGGCCGAACAACTTCTCAAAGATGTTCATTTAGATGAAATGAACAAAACATGAACTAGGGGATCTTCAAGAGCGGAAGCTAATTTTCCTCATGCTTCCATTGAACCTACTTCTTTTGCTGAAGAAGTTGAACATAAAGAATGGCATGAAGCAATGATTAATGAATATGATTCAGTACTTGCAAATGGGACTTGGAACTTAGTTGATTGTTCAAAAGATGTTAAGCCCATCGGTTGTAAATGGGTTTATCGAGTAAAGTACAAGCCCAATGGTAAAATTGACAAGTACAAAGAAAGACTTGTTGCAAAAGGTTTTTCTCAACAGGAAGGAATTGATTATGAAGAAACTTTTGCACCCACATCTAAATGGAACACTATCATAATGGTTACCAATTTGGTTGCAAATAATGGTTGGAAATTACATCAAATGGATGTCAAAAGTGCCTTCCTAAATGGTGATCTAAAGGAAGATATTTTCATGACTCAACCACAAGGTTTTGAGCAAAAGGACAAGAACATAAAGTTTGCAAACTTGTGAAGGATTTATATGGTTTGAAACAAGCTCCTTGAGCTTGGTATGCAAAAATGGATGAGTACCTACGAAAGGTGGGTTTTCAACGAAGTGAATCAGATGATACATTGTATTTTCGAATGCAAGATAAGCACATGGTGATACTTGTACTCTATGTTGATGACTTAATCATAATAGGAAATAATGAAGCTCACATCAAACAAGTTAAGGAAGAACTTAAAGTAGGTTTCAAAATGATTGATTTAGGGGCACTTCATTATTATCTTGGAGTTGAAGTTTCTCAACATCCTAACCAAATATTCCTTAGTCAAACTAAGTATGCCAATGAATTGTTAAAGAAATTTGGCATGGAATATTGTAAACCTTCTCTTACCCCCATGGAGCAGAAATTGAAACTTTCAAAATTTGAACGGGGGGAATTGGTAAACAGTACAAAGTACAGGAAATTGGTTGGAAGTCTCATTTATTTGACAAATACTTGACCAAATTTGTCATATTCAGTGAGTATAATTTCAAGGTTTATTCAGGAACCAAGGGGAAGTCACTGGAATTCAGCGAAAAGGGTACTAAGATACTTTCAAGGTACAAAAGACTTTGGTCTTCTCTACAAAAGGAACAAAATTTTTACACTTGTTGGATATTCAGATGTTGATTTTGCAGGTGAAATTGATGATAAAACATCCACTTCAGGTTATTTAATGAATATGGGTTCGGCAGCAATATCTTGGAATTGTAAAAAGCAGACAACAATTGTCAATTCTTCAGCAGAGGCAGAGTACATATCATCTTGGGAAGTAGCAGGTGAGATTGTATGGATATGTATAATTTTACAGGATCTTGGTGAAACTCAGAAATCACCAACTACCTTATTGATCGACAATCGGTTAGCAATAAAGATGGCCAAGAATCCAGTATTTCATTCAAAGACTAAACATGTCGACACCAAGTACCACTTCATCATATTGCTCATCATCAAAGACATCATCAAGCCTCAGTTCTGTCCGTTTGAAGATCAAACTTCAGATATTTTTACCAAACCTCTTGGTAGAATAAAGTTCACTAAGTTCAGAGATGAACTTGGTCTTTGTAAAAATGAACTTTCAGATTAAAGGGGGGATTGTTAGCCTCATAATCCTAAAGTTCTATAGTCTAAGTATTTTCTAGTATAAAATGTTTTTAGAAATTAATTTATTCTAGTTTGTTAGGATAAGGACACCTAGCTTCTATGTAAAGGACACCTATCATACTCATGTGATTGGTTGTTCTCCTAGTTTTTAGTTTAGAGTTAAGCTATATAAACTAGCTTCTTCTTCAAGTGAGGTTAAGGAGTAGATTATGAATTTTAGATTGTAATCATTTTTTCCTTATTAATAAAATTACGTGTCTGAGGACACTTTGTCAACAACCTTTACCGATTATATCTTCTTCATTATCATTACCAAAATTTACTTTTCCCTTCATACTCTCATCTAACTTTACAAACAAACTTTTGTTTCCAGTGATTTGAACAACCACTATCTAAATACCATGTAAAATCATCTTTAGCTTCAAGGAAATTACTTGTAAGAAACAAAGTTTGAGAGATTTCACCTTCTCCCTTGCTGAAATTTGTTTGAGAGGTGTCTCTCTTATTCTTAAAGAAATAACTTTCAAGGTGACCATCTTTATTACAGTAGCTGCAATGAAAAGTGCCTCTGCCAGAGCTGTTGCTTCTTCCTCTACCTCGACCACCTCTTCCTCTACCTCTGCCACGACCTCTACCTCCTCTAAAAAAATGAGTAGAAGCTTCAGTCATGGTAGTTGAAAGTTGCTTCTTCTTTTCATCAACTTTCAACTTGCTTTGAAAAGCATGATCATAAGGTTCCTCATTCTTTTTCAACCTGTCTTCATGTACTTGAAGACTACCAAATAAATCAGTAAGGGTTAGCTGAGATAAATCCCTTGACTCTTCTATAGCAATAGTAATTGGATCAAACTTTTTGGGAAGACTTCTTAAAACCTTTTCAACAATCTTCCTATCTTCAAGTATTTCACCATGAGCATGAATAACATTTATAATATTCTGAACTCTAGTGATAAAAAATTCAACATGTTCACTTTATTTCATAGATAGAGACTCAAAATCTCGTCTCAACATTTGGAGTTTAACAACCTTTACCTTGACAAAACCTTTATAACATTTTTCCAAAGTTTCCGAAGCATTGTGGGAAATTCCACATTCTGCAATTTTTGGAAACACAGAGATATCAACTCCTGTTTGAAGAAGAAATAGAGCCTTAGCATCCTTTTTCCTATTCTCCTTCAATTCTATCTTATGTTCAACAACTAGCTCTATGTACCCTACAGAAACAAGAATCCATAAATCTTGTGAGATGATCAAAGTTCTCATCTTCACACCCCAACACTCATAATTTTCCCCACGGAAAAGAGGAATCTGGTACTAGAATGAATTGTTATTTTGGGCCATTGTCTCCTTCTTCTGGCTACAAACAACAACAAACTTGCTCTGATACCAAATGAAGGATCTGAATAAAAGGAATTATGTGCTCACAAGAGTCACACCCAAGAAAAAACTCAAACCCTGATGAAACTTCTTAACAAAAATGAAAAAATAAATAAAATTGAATATCAATAAAAAAAACTACAGCAATAGACCTCACACTCGGGAAAAACTACTTTGTTTCTAAATACTACTATCTATGCTTTATTTATGAAAGAAAAGAGATACAGAGTACATCTGTTACAACTGTAAATCAAAGAGGGAAACAGAGCATCCTCTGTTACCAATGAAAGATCTCTTTAACAGTTAACTAAGAGTCTTTCTCTATCACAACATTCATTCACGAAAAAAAAAACTTTGTTTGATGGAAGTCAACTTAACATTTAAATAGTTGAACTAAAATACTAATGCAATGAATAGGAAAAAAAACGTGGCAGTGATTGATCAACACATGGAATCTATGGTTACATAGCTGGAACAACTAAGATTACTGATTGTCGAAAACTCAGGCATCACGTTTTTCAATCTCCCCCTTGATGGCAAGTTTGAGGATTTGAAAAATGTGATGTCTGAGTTTTCGACATTCAGTTATCTCAGTTGTTCCAGCTATGTAACCATAGCTTCCATGTGTTGATCAATCACTGCCACATTTTTTTTCTTATTCACTACATTAGTATTTTAGTTCAACTATTTAAATGTTAGGTTGATTTCCATCAAACAAAGTTTTTTTTTCGTGAATGAATGTTGTGATGGAGAAAGACTCTTAGTTAATTGTTAGAGAGATCTTTCTTTGGTATTTTTTGGAACAGGGGATGCTCTGTTTCCCTCTTTGATTTACAATTGTAACAGAGGTACTCTGTATCTCTTTTCTTTCAGAAATAAAGCATAGATAGTAGTATTCAGAAACAAAGTAGTTTTTCTCGAGTGTGAGGTCTATTGCTGTAGTTTTTTTATTGATATTCAGTTTTATTTATTTTGTCATTTTTGTTAAGAAGTTTAATCAGGGTTTGTGTTTTTTTCCTGAGTGTGACTCTTGTGAGCACATAATTCATTTTATTCAGGTCCTTCATTTGGTATCAAAGCCAAGTTTGTGGTTGTTGAAAATGGCCCAAAATAACAGTTCAATCCAGTACCAGATTCCTCTTTTCTGTGGGGAAAATTATGAGTATTGGAGTGTGAAGATGAGAACTTTGTTCATCTAACAAGATTTATGGATGCTTGTTTCTGCAGGGTACACAGAGCCAGCTGATCAAGCTTCTTATAATGCATTATCAGATGATCAAAAGATAGAATTGAAGGAGAATAGGAAAAATGATGCTAAGGCTCTATTTCTTCTTCAAACAAGGGTTGATATATCTGTGTTTCCAAAAATTGCAGAATGTGTCTTTTCCCATAATGCTTGGGAAACTTTGGAAAAATCTTATAAAGGTTCTATCAAGGTACAGGTTGTTAAACTCCAGATGTTGAGACACGATTTTGAGTCTCTATCTATGAAAGAAAGTGAAAATGTTGAATTTTTTATCACTAGAGTTCAGAATATTGTAAATTATATTCATGGTCATGGTGAAATACTTGAAGATAAGAAGATTGTTGAAAAGGTTTTAAGAAGTCTTCCCAAAAATTTTGATCCAATTACTATTGTTATAGAAGAGTCAAGGGATTTATCTCAGTTAACCCTTACTGATTTATTTGGTAGTCTCCAAGTTCATGAAGACAAGTTGAAAAAGAAGGAGGAACCTTTTGATTAGGATTTTCAAAGTAAGTTGAAAGTTGATGAGAAGAAGAAGCAACTTTCAACTTCCATGACTGAAGCTTCTACAATTTTTTTTAGAGGAGGTAGAGGTCGTGGCAGAGGTAGAGGAAGAGGTGGCCGAGGTAGAGGAAGAAGCATCAGCACTGACAGATGCATTTTTCATTGCAACTTCTGTAAGAAATATGGTCACCTTGAAAGCTATTGATTTAAGAAGAAGAGAGACACCTCTCAAGCAAATTTCAGCAAGGAAGAAGGTGAAATCTCTCAAACTCTATTTCTTACAAGTAATTTCCTTGAAGCTAAAGATGATTTTACATGGTATTTAGATAGTGGTGAAATCAAGAGAATATTTGTTAAAAAATTGTGTAACTACAAAGAATATTCTTATCCCCTTTTGTGGATAAAGATAAAATATATTTATTATTGATTAGATCAATCCCCTTTTGTGAATTGATCATGTCGGGTATTGTAAATGACCAAATCCCCTTTTGCGGATTAGTCAAACCTTAATTGTAATAGGCTAAATAAAAAGTCAGCCCCAAAATATATTAAAGAGGCCCCATAATATATTAAAGGTGGTTATAACCACCCAGAAGAAGAAGTCCACCCTGCCAGTGAAGAGACACTTCCACATGTGCCAGAATTGTATAAATAATAGAGGCCAGGGCCTCATTTAGACACATACTCATCTCACTCATCTAGTGCACAAGTATTGAAGGAAGCTGCAGTTACCAGTTGCTGAAAGAAGGAAGAGAAAGAGAGGTGCATCCTTGGGAGAGGAATTTCTGTGTTGTTTGGTTCATTATCTTTGCATTGTATTGGATATCTATATTAAGGAACTTTTGTTGGGTTTTCTTCTGTAAGGTAGCTAGAGAGGTAGTGGGGGGGCCCAGAGGGTCCATAGTGATAATAGTGGAGGTCATTCAATGTAAGGTGGACTAGGTCCACTA
>ML839747.1:9588-20242 GCA_009831015.1 Picea engelmannii | reverse complement strand
TAGTTAGATATAATAAATGTAAGAGGACTTCTTAGAAGGTTCTACTTCTAGAAGATTCCTCCTCTAGAATGTTCTTAGGTGATGGTAGCACTATATAAAGGGGTTCAAGCAATGTAATGAGAGATGAAGAGAAATATTGTATTGTGAGTTATAGCTCAATAGGAGGATGCCCCCTCGAAGAGGCAAGTGAACAGGAGAGGATCTCTTCCATAATAGGATCCATTGTATGGTGTTTCCCTACCTCAAGGGTTTGATGGTAATAAAGGAGATTTTGCATATTGTTCTTGTATATCTGTTGTGGTGATTTTGTATTCAGTATTTGGTTCTTAACAATTGGTATCAGAGCATCATAAGAACCAAATATCTGAATACAAAATATCACAATAGATCCAAAGATATCTAAATACAATCACCACACAAGATCTATGAAACCATATAGAAAACCACAACTTTATTATAGAAACCCTTGATGTAGGGCAACACCATACAATGGATCCTATTATGGAAGGGATCCTCTCCTGTTCACTTGCCTCTTCGAGGGGGCATCCTCCTATTGAGCTACAACTCACAATACAATATTTCTCTTCATCTCTCATTACATTGCTTGAACCCCTTTATATAGTGCTACCATCACCTAAGAGCATTCTAGAGGANAACTACCATAGTGGGCCTTATTTAATAATATAGTGGACCTAGTCCACCTTACATTGAATGACCTCCACTATTATCACTATGGACCCTCTGGGCCCCCCCACTACCTCTCTAGCTACCTTACATCTTCCCCTTGAGGGTTTCCCGGGATAAATGCTTGTGTACTCTTGTGATTGTGTTTCTCTCAGTGATCCTGTCTATGCTATCGTTATCTAGTAAATTGAAAGTAACCTAATAATAGCTAAAACTTTAACATGGTATCAAAGCTAAGCTGAAGAGACCATATTTCACAGGAAAAAGAAAAACTTCACTATTGTCGTACATGAAAATTAGGGTTTTTTATTAAAGAAGGTTTTCAGCCTCAAATCCATCTAGAAAGGTGCGCCCTACCTCAAGGAACATTTTGGCATTCTCAATGCACTTTTTCAGTGGCTAGATCTCCCGGAAAGTGAAACCCTAGTTTTCACAAAGTACCAGAAAACCAGAAGTACTAGTGTACCAGAAGTACCAGAAAACTAGAAGCACTAGTCCAAAAATCTGCAGATCAAGTTTGGAGGGGTAAAAGTTGGATTTTCTGAAATCTAAACACACCTAGCTACTCGCCTCAGTCCATTGCATCTTTTGGTGAGTTCAGTTTTCAGATCCAAGTAATTTGATTTTTTTATTATTTCTATAGCCCGAAGGGCTATGGTTTCTTCTACAAGAAAGAATGGCTACCAACATGAGGGTAGAAGACAGGCTAGAAGGATCTAGAAACTTCAGATCTTGGAAGCATAGGTTGCAGATGATTCTAGACGAGAATGATCTCTAGAACATGTTATAGTGGGTGTACTAGAACCAAAGGAAGAAGATCAAAAGACCAAGCATAAGAAGAATGAAAAGAAAGCAAAGAGAATCATGTCAGATTCAATAAAGGATCACTTGATCCCTCATATATCCTAACTACAGACAACAAGGCAAATGTATGAAGCACTCAACAGGTTATATGAAAGCAAAGACATTAGCTCTTACCTTAAGAAATCAACTTCGTAATATGAAGATGGACAACTCAGAATCTGTCACGTCCTATCTTATGAGAGTTTCTCAGATCAGAGATCAACTTGCAGCTATTGGAGATGTCATTAGTGACAAAGAACTTGTAACCACAACCCTAAATGGGTTTCCAACATTTTGTATTCCTTTTGTACAAGGAGTGTGTGCAAGAAGCAAGTTACCCAAGTTTGATAAGTTATGGGCAGATTGCACACACGAAGAATCTAGACTTGTAGACCAACATAAGAGATTAATTGTCAATGAAGAGGAAGCTCTTATAGCTCAAAAGAACAAAAGAAGTTCCTTCAGGAAGAACAATAAAGAAGCTAACTCCGTAAGAGTTCCAAACAAGAAGAAAGATGTTTCAAAGATCAGATGCTACAACTGTCAAAAGTTGGGACACTTTTCCTATGACTGTCCTCAAGGAAAAGGAAAAAGAAAGTATCAAGCACATGTGGTAGAAGAAGAGGAATCTCCTCCCTCGAAGAAATCTCTAGCAGAAATTAAGGATTATGTACTTTAAGTTGAAGATAGTTGATCTGAAGAAAGATACCAAATGGTGGAGTCCGTGGAGCCTCCCCACACAAAAACAAAAGATAAGTATTCATGTTTATTCTTAGTATCTTGTTTACTTTAATATTTTATCATTACAAGTTAGATTTTTGTGAGAATGTTAATTAACCTCGTTTTATTTCAGTGTCTATGTAGACTTATGAAGGAAGTATCAAAGAAGAGGATGAAAAAAGAGATAAAACATTTATTTCATGTATGATCACTCATGAGAGTGACAAAGAAAGCATATTGAAAGTAAGTTTACAAGTCTAGGAAGAAATAACTTATGTTGTGACTTGCAGAAGTTAGACAACACAGAAGGACATATGATATGGTGACAGTCAGTAAAGACCAGACAATATCCAGTACTTATATAGGAGCAGGAGGCTCCTAAAGATGCAGATCATAAATATTCAAGATGAAGAAAAGGATGGATACTCAGATATAGTGGATGAGATGTAGGTAACTACAGGTCGCTCCAGTACCATTCTTATAGATGTAGAGGGAGAAGGTTGATCCAGTATGAAAACAGAAAGAAAGAAATATTCGAACTCAAGAAATCACCCATGATATTACAGAAGAAAACTTCAAGGATGATGATTAGAAGTTATTAGCCTGGTGCAAGAGGGAGCCATGTCTCCAAGTTCGAAATGAAGGATTGTGATTTGATGCAGTTAGAAAAGCAGATGGATGGTGCCCAGATATTTTGATCAAGATGAAAGCTATCCAGTAGATGGATGGTGCCCAATAGATGGGTAGCATGGTATTATACCATTGAAAGGTTTTGGACCACAAGAGATTTTTTTCAGATCCCATAGCTAGACCTTCGTAGAGAAGTAGCAAGAGAAAAGACCTTCGTAGAGAAGGAAAGAGAAATCCCATGGGTAGACCTTCATAGAGAAGGAAAAGAGAAGAGACCTTCGTAGAGAAGGAAGAGACCTTCGTAGAGAAGGGGAATGAGAAATTTTCCAAGGTTGGCCTCTGTCCAAGTGTTGAGTTTTGGATACTCTAGGTACATGCTAGAATACCCTCATAGAGAGGGGTGTGACCACCCTCGTAGAGAGGAATTTGGATGTTTCTCCAAGGGGCAGCAGGCAGATACTCTTCTCTGGCCAAGGATGGAGTAGCTTGGAACACAAACCTTAACCATGTGGAATGGTTAGTTGGCTCTTGAGGTTTGTGTCATGATCCTACGTGGATCATGGAAAGGGAGTCTAGTCTTGCCCAGGCTAGCATCTTAGCTTCTCTAGTTCATGTGGGATGACTAGGAGTGAAGCTATGGTAGTAGTCCTCTCCAGTGGATGGGTGAGATATATGACTACAAGAGAAGGGAGAACATAAAAGGAAAGGCAAAACTCATAGAATATCTTATGTGTGAAGATAAGAAAGAAGTATCTGATGCGTGAAGACGAAAGAAATAAAGAGTATCTTCTGCGTGAATATAAAGAGAACAAAACTTCCGATGATTTATAGATATGCCAGTCAGTGATCATGATGCCAAATGACCAAGTGATGCCTCCAGTTATCCAGTTAATGATGTTGCCCAGTTGATGATGTTATCCAGTTGATGATGTTACCGAGTTGATGATGTTTTCGAGTGGATTCTGCTACCTATTTGATGTTGACATCCAGTGACCTGTCAAAAGATAAATAATATCCTTCTTGTTAAGAGGGAGTGTTAAAATATTGTGTAATTGCAAAGAATATTCGTATCCCCTTTTGTGGATAAAGATAAAATACATTTATTATTGATTAGATGAATCCCCTTTTGTGGATTGATCATGTCGGGTATTTTAAATGACCAAATCCCCTTTTGCGGATTGGTCAAACCCTAATTGTAATAGGCTAAATAAGAAGTTGGCCCCATAATATATTAAAGGTGGTTATAACCACCCAGAAGAAGAAGTCATCCCTGCTAGTGAAGAGACACTTCCACATGTGCCAGAATTGTATAAATAAGAGAGGCCAACGCCTCATTTAGACACACACTCAACTCACTCATCTAGTGCGCAAGTATTGAAGGAAGCTGCAGTTACCAATTGTCGGAAGAAGGAAGAGAAAGAGAAGCGCATCTTTGGGAGAGGAATTTCTGTGTTGTTTGGTTCATTATCTTGGCATTGTATTGGCTATCTATATTAAGGAAGTTTTGTTGGGGTTTTTTCCTAGGATAAATGCTTGTGTACTCTTGTGATTGTGTTTCTCTCAGTTATCCTGTCTATGCTATCGTTATCTAGTAAATTGAAAGTAACCTAATAATATATGAAACTTTAACAATATTTACATGGTATTTAGATAGTCATAATTAGTCATTATCTAGTCTCCTATATTTTAGGGGAGAATATTCCACATGGAGAATATTCTCTTTCAGTTGACACTTCAGTTTGACTAGTTGAGTTGAGTTTAGATGTTGCATTGGTTTTGTCACCATGAAACATTGGGATCATCACCATCCTAATTTGACTTTGCCTTGGTATCATCACTAGACTGGAGCATTACCCTTGATTCCCTAAGTTAACTCCTCACTACTCTCTGTTTAGTCAGTTAACTAGTTAACTCTACTAGGTGGCAGTTCACTCTCATAATTGCCTAAGAGACTAGACTAGGTGGAAATTCACTTCCATAACTGTTGGTGTGTTTCCAGATCACTCTATACCACCACCATGTCACATTGGTTATCCTCCAGTATGCACTCATTGAGTTATAAAGAGTATATCATGTGTAAATTATTCATTATTCACGACGGTTAATGAGAATTCCTTCATTCTTTCTCTCCTTCTTCTTCTTTCTTTAATTATCTCTGCAAATGTGTGTATTATTGTTTAGCTAGATCTATTCTGTGCAGGTTCAACACATTTACAAAAAGAAAATAGGCCAACCACAACGATGAAGTGAAAATATTGTTGGGTTAATGCATGGTGTAAAACGCATTTTGAAATCTCATGTAAAAACACTGAGATTACAAATTTCATAAAAAGGGAAAATCGCAGAGGATACAATACGAAATGTTGGGTGAATCTAAATGAATAAGAGAGAGTCTGAGCGGTATAGTTTCGCTAGGTATAAGATCACAAACAAATGTAGGGAAAACAGGTGGGAGGTTGTTGTGCAAAGATTCTGAACTCAATATGTCTGAGTGTCGATGAATAAGGAGACTATGCATGGTTCTGGCACAATAAGGCTGAGTGTAAAAGAACAAAATAAGACTGCACATATAAACTAATACTCAAGACTGATGGCCAACGTCCAACCAAGCCACCAAGGACAAAAACCCAGTTGCGCTTAAGGTAGAATAACCAAAATGAATGGGTAGGTTTGCCAACTGGAAGGATATTCCAGTTAATCTTGAGGCTGCTATGGGGTTAAAAGACAAAATAATAAAGTTATAGAAGGGAATATGGGCAGTTCTTCAAATTCACTCACTTTTACTTTGAATTTAAAAGATCACATACTTTAAAAGGAAGCGTATTATGAATTTAAAAGATCACATACTTTAAAAGGAAGCGTATTATTCTTACTCCATTTCAACAAAAAGGAAATGTGCTAAAAATCTAAACATACATAATATCTATTTTCAT
Source organism: Picea engelmannii (assembly GCA_009831015.1). Taxonomy (NCBI): domain Eukaryota; kingdom Viridiplantae; phylum Streptophyta; class Pinopsida; order Pinales; family Pinaceae; genus Picea; species Picea engelmannii. The sequence goes on along the minus strand of ML839747.1, from coordinate 14,432 downwards.
CAAGAAGGAAGTGCACTGTATAAACTAATCACACATAATATTTATTTTTTAACCATTATTATACAAATTCATCATCCAGAAGCTTGCAAAATGAAGCCAGAGATACAATACATGTACAACAATTTCTAAATGAAAATACATACAATCAATATTTTGCAAATACAACTCTTAATAAATACCATCACCATAGGCGCAGAGTCTGAAGTGGTTGTCTCGCTCTTTCCCTCCATCTAGATCCTTCTTTCTAACCATTGAGACCTCACTGATACCTCTCATCCAACGCAAGGGGTACTCTTCTTCCCCCTTAGCCCCCCGAGCCGCAAAGGGCCACACACACAAACCGGAGAAAGATAGCTCCCAACTCGCCTTGCAAGGTCGAGCTACCACTCTCTATTCGAGCTGGGTATCCCAACTCCCACAAGAAAAATTAGTCAAGAGTAAAATCCGACAGCATAACCTTATTCATACCAGACGTGATCCATTCCCCTCCTCCACCATTTCTTTTATAGATTTCTCTTAGTGATTAGTTTCCAAAATGAACATTAAATTCTTTTTATTAAATTTTTATTAGAAAAATTATTCCCCGTACACTTCTCACCCGATCCCTTAGTTGCACCAGAAATTCATTTAATTAATTAAATTAAATTGCTAATTTCCCTCATCCACCTAAAAGCATTCCTAAAAACGCTTCTCGATGTCCCTTTATTCCCTCACATTCCCTTAATGATTGGCGCCTTTCTTAAATCTTAGTTGAGTTCATTTTAGGAAAGTTCTATATACTAGATTCCTTCTATGTTCCACATCCCTTTTGCAATTAATTTTCTGTTTTTGTCTAAGTTCGAATTTATCAAGTTTTGCACATAAACAACAATTAATATTTTAAATAATTTAATCCTCCATTAATTTTAAATTTAATTTTTACCCCCATTTTTATTCATCCCCCTTTATTACTTGCTTAATTAATTTTTTAGTTCTCATGTCCTACTTAGACCTAGGATTTAAATTCAACTAGGCTCAACAAAATTGTTTTTAAGGGAAATTTTATGATTTTTAAACTTTACTCATGCAACAATTATCTTAAGGCTGACCGGGTCAAAATGAGATATTGTTTTCTAGGTACCTAGGTTCATTGACTCACCAATGTTGAAACTACGACGTGCCCCTCACGACGCACTACATGCTCTAAAGGTGCCACTCACATGCATTCATGTTTCATTTATGTGATGTGCCCTTCAAGATGCACTACGTGATCCAAGGGTGCCACTTGCCTTTTGATTGATTTTGGTAGACGTCGAACCCTTGGAGTCAATACTCCATCAGGTGAACTTGTGGAAGACTAAGGGCCTCTAAGGAATAAGGGCCTTGCCTTATTTCCCTTCCCTTAGAATTTTCATGAGAGACTGTCTCAGTTTTCCCTCACGACATCGTAGATCTCTCGAACTAGGTAATCGTTAACCTACAGTTCGAGCCACGATGAGAGTGCTAGTAGGCTATGGCAGGGCTGCTGCCACACCTCTCCCTCAATATCTCTGGTTGTCGTGCATGACCCCTTTATTCCAAATGTGAGTCTGATTAGCAATCTATCGTCATCCTGCATCCATCAACGAAATATGTCAGCGATCCAAAATCAACATCATAATATACCAGTCATATGTCACATATGCAATAACAGAAATACTCAAACCATAAATAGTCGACTCCCTGGCTCGATCCAGAGTCTAAGGAGGTCCATCGATGCCATCGACATCCTCAATCGGTCTAGAGTCTAGCACACTCGGGAGAAACCAATCAATATCACCTATCGATACAAATATAATCAAATAACATATCATCATATCCACAACATTATCATAATCCATAAGTGAAAAAGTCAATCATAAAATGAACTGGGTCACTTGCACACAACTGTCCTCAAAGAATAAGTCACATCAGAAGTGCATAAGAGCAGGATGTTACAGGTGTTGATGGAATATGGAAAAGATATACCAAAAAAAAGGAAAATATGGATGTAATATGGATAGACTTTGTAAATCCAGACAGACATTGGTAAATTGCAAAGGAATAAGTATCATCAACTGTATGAAAAAGATATCTCGCCAAATTGGACCGCAATACTACGCATTGCAAAACAACTAGCATCTAATAGAAAAATCTCTCAAACTACAGTACGAAAGCAATTCCCAATACAACTAGCTTGTGCTAGAACAATACATTGATCACAAGGCTTGACATTAGATGGAATTTCATTTTATCCAAATCATATATCGACACATGGACTAGTATACACAACATCATCTCATGTCAAAACAATGGAATCATTATATATTTAAATAAACTAACACAAAAGAATTTTCATGTGAACAAGAAAATAGTAGAAGAAATGAGACACTTAACAACAAATGCATTGTGGAAACCATGATATATACAAACACCAATAACAAACACAAATACTTTATCGGTTGCAACTTTGAATACACGAAGTCTATATGCTCATATCAATGACATTGTACATGACAAAGATCTAATTAATAATATGATCCTTTGCTTCCAAGAAACACATCTAAACTTTGCACAAACAAACAATGAGTTTTCCAAATTCAATTTCAACATAACAAATTATCTTCATGGAGTACTTGCATAGAAAAAAACATAAATATCATATCAACAAAAAACATTTGCAATGACATAATTTACAAAAACCAAAAACAAAAATCATATCAATGTCGAATATGCATAATAAATGTATATGTTGCATCACTTTCAGTGCCAAATATGCATAATAAATGTATATGTTGCACCACTTGCATCTCTTTCATCAACTATTGAAGCAATTGCAATGGCTAAAGCATAATTAATGCATATTGTATTATGATAATCATTGGAAATTTCAATATTGACATTCGTTCAAATAGTAAGAAAAGCAAGAAAAACAAACAACTATTAGAGTACATGAAATTAGAGCAATTACAAGAAATAACAAATAACTTTGTCCCAAAAAATACCACATTTGGACAAATTTTCCCGTTGAATAATACCAAGTCAATATTTCACATGCATAGTTGTTCAAGCCCTACTACATTTTAAGTGATTTTATTGCAAATATATAGTCAAATAGCTATGCATTATTGTTTAAACCTTCTCATACAACAATTTGCAAATCATATTCATCATAGAAATCTATATGATGATATAGTTTGTTTTACTATATATTTCACCAAAATCATACATGAAAGCAACTTGAAAAACCTGAAGAGCTTATAAGAAAACAAATTCAAAAACATATTCATTGTAAAAGGTATTATCTGTTTTGCAAAAGCATACAACAAATAACGACCAAGTAAGTATCCCTATGTAAGTAATTTTGTTATCCTAAATATTGTAAGTAAGTATTCCTAAGTAAGTAATTTTGTTATCCTAAATATTGTTTCTGTGTATTTTCTAAATAATTTTTAAATGTTTCTATATAGTTGATCTAATTCATATCTTGCTTCATCTAATTCATATCTTAAAACCAGGAAAATGGACAAAATTCTAAAAGTTAAATCCATAAGGAATGAAGATGTAGCCCAACCAGAAAGAGTTTATAAAAGGTACATTGTATTCTATTTACTAATCAATTAACAACATTGAGTGTTTTCTCTTAACATATCTTCTCTACTTCACAATTATCTTCTCTACTTCACAATTAAGAACCATGCTAATCTCAATTTTCAGAAAACATATTACAATTGAAGAAACACAACTAGAACATGGACTAAAAGAAAAAAAGGTCAGTAGTATGTGCTATTAAATTGTATCTTTGGAAAAAATTTCTTAGTTTTGTATTTATTTTGACATTTTTTTTTTTATAACATTGTAATTTTTCTGTGCTGCATACTTAACAGGAAAGTATATATTAACAATTCATCAGCTATGTATTCTATATATCATAGTACATTAGATTTCAAATGTTTTATGATTTTTTTTTAAGTCCATGTTTTTCAAAGAAAAAAGATGAGTAGTATGTGCTATTAATTTGTATCTTTGAAAAAACAAGATGTTAGTTTTGTATTGATTTTGACATTTTTTTGTTATAACATTGTAAATTTCCCATGCTCGATAAGAGGAAAGTATACATTAACAATTCATCAGCTATGTATTATATATATATCATAGTACATTAGATTTCAAATGTTTTATGCATTTTGTTTTAAATCCATGTTTTTCAAAGAAAAAAGGTAAGTAGTATGCGTTATTAATTTATATCTTTGAAAAAAAACCCTGTTAGTTTCCCATCATCAGCTATGTATTCTATATATCATAGTACATTAGATTTCAAATGTTTTAGTTTTCTCCTAACATTTCTTCTCTACTTCACAATTAAGAACCATGTTAATCTCAATTTTCAGAAAACATATTACAATTGAAAAAAAAAAAAAAAAGGTCAGTAGTATGTGTTATTAAATTGTATATTTGGAAAAAAATCTCTTAGTTTTGTATTGTTTTTGACATTTTTTTGTTATAACATTGTAATTTTTTTGTATCGCACACTTAACAAGAAAGTATATATTAACAATTCATCAACTATGTATTTTATATATCAGAGTACATTGGATTTCAAATGTTTATGCATTTTGTTTTAAGTCAATGTTTTTCAAAGAAAAAAGGTGAGTAGTATGTGCTATTAATTTGTATATTTGAAAAAAAAAAAAATGTTAGTTTTGTATTGATTTTGACATGTTTTTGTTATAACATTGTAAATTTCCCATGCTTCATATTTAAGAGGAAAGTATACATTAACAATTCATCAACTATGTATTCTATATATCATAGTACATTAGATTTCAAATGTTTTATGTATTTTA
>ML839746.1:26239-36839 GCA_009831015.1 Picea engelmannii | reverse complement strand
ATATTGCCTCTGTGATTGCCTCACAGCCTTGGGAAACTTACAAAGTGCTAACAGTCCCATCACGGGTCTGTCAATGTTTGTTTAACGAGTCCAGAGATAGAAAGCTCGAAGGTTTTTCAAGATTATAGAGTTTGGAAAAACACTTAAAAGAGAACTCTCTCAGTTCATTTTTTGTAAAGTAGTCTAGACAAGACCGAAAAAGAGATAAATTATCGCTCACCAGATGCGTACTTCAAATGCTTTATCGAGCGTGAAAATAGCAAGGTCGCTCGGCGATCTTTTCATATTTAGAGAGTCTGAAAAGAGCTTAAAGAGGACTCCAGGGGGGTTCCTTTTTTGTATAACCTTGTTGAGCCCGAAAAAGTGATAAAAGTATGCTCAACCATGTTCTCATGTTTTTACGAGCACAAGAACGGACAAAAATGACGCTCGAGGTTTTATGTAAAAACCATAAAAACAATCAAAAACACGCCATAATGAAGAAAAATATGTCCATATCCTTATATTTGATCATCAATGTCATCACGCCTGCAAGTCATTACACTCAACATGATATTAGGAATTAGGTTTAATCGATAGATAAGCATAAAAAAACCAAAATGACATAGTAAAAGTAAATAAAATGAGTAAATATTCTTTTTTACCATATCATTTTATATTTCCACTATTGAGCTCCAAAAACCCCTCTTTTACCCTCCGAGTTTGGTGTCAATTTGCGAGAGCTACGAGAGACCATTCAACGAGCCATCTACGACATTAAGGTAAGCTCTTTGTCCTTGACATTTTCATAGTTTAAATTTATAATTTCATTGGTTAAATTCTCAGTTTTGAGTTGAGTTTTCAAGCCCTACATGCGCGCTGCAATTCTCGCAGGCAGGCCATACGGGGCCTGCGAGAATGATGCATTCTCACAGGTGAGCCTAAGGCCACCTACGAGGTTCTCGCACTGTGCAAATGGGGCACCTGCGAGAACTGCAAAGCCCAATTTGTTTTTAAATTTTTAGCCAAAGAAAAAGATCCAAATCAAGAAAAAAGTTATTAATCCTCTTTTTTTTGTTCTTTATGCAGATAATTGACCAGCAACATGGTTCTTGAGTGGCATGAAAGAGAACATGAAGAGGATAATGTAATGGCTGAGAATCATCCTCCTACCATAGCTTCATTGAGAGATTGTGGGCTCTTGAAATACTCTCGCATCCCGGGCATGAGGGCCCAAGTCATACTTTTAGAGTACCTGGTTCGCATGTGGGATCCAGATCAGAAGGTGTTTCGTGTGGGGGTCCACAGATTGTCCTTAGACATTGAGGATGTTTAATTTTTGACCGAATTATCCTGACGAGGATACTATGTGAGCCAGACCGGTAGTAGAGGTGGTGGGCTACCGATGAGTGAGCACTGTTGTATACACTGTGTACCCGAGGCTGAGAGAAAGAAAGGAAAAGTGGTTATCTGGGGGGTAACAGACTTGACCCTCCGTACTATCCTTTTCACTATAGCTCAGATGGCTGGGAGTTTTTCTCTTCATATGGCATTACAGAGTTACTTCCAGTACGTTATTGAGTGTACTGAGCCTCGAGTATTTAACTAGGCAGATGCCGTGCTGTGCAACATAAAAAAGCAATTGACTAAATGTAGGCGGGGTGACCTGAAGCAATTCGGGTATGGATCTTTGTTGGTATCCTTCTTCCTAAAGCAGGTCCCATTACTGAGGCTACAGGTGGAGTGGAATTTACCATCTCCCAGAGATCCGCGGATGCTGAGATGGTGTCGGCTCATGGCCCGGCACGTAGCAGGACCGATCATCAAATATGATGATACCTTCTTTGACTGACTTCAACCACAGATGTTGATGGTTGATGAATACGCTTATGCTGGGCTGGATTTCTGAGGAGATCCGGATTTGGCATTACCAGAGGATGCTCAGTGGGGGGACCTTGGTAAGAAGGACACACATTTTTTTTTTCTTTTCAAATGTTTTGGTGAATTTTTATCATATTCAAATGTTTTTGTTTTATATTTTCATCCAAAGACTAACACAAAATTGTTTGTTGATAACACATATGTTGGACTGTATAGACCTCCTGGCACTTCTCCTATCCAGAGGCGAGGAGAGGTAGCAGCACCACCACCACAGTATGCTGAGGATTATCAGGTGGTGGAACAAAATTTAGAGGGTCTGACAACAGACATTCCAGATATGACTCTAGAAGAGGTTCCACGACATGATCAGCGTCACACTGTCGGGGTATCAGCATCTATGAGTCGAATGCTCTGTAGAGTTGCTAGAGCAATTTTGTGTTACCATGAACGTCATCTGTGACGTCACTTTGTAGAATCTATGAGCTTAAAATTTTGATATTTTGGTCTTCGGACAAACTTTTTGTAAAAACTCTTTTGATCGTTATATATACAGATGGCTTCTACCGGTTTACTTTATATTGTGTGAATTTCGAATGTGTTTGATTTATAAATGATTCAAATGTCTGTCCAATACATAATTAGACAATGCATCTGTTAATGTATTAAGACATCTAGGAATATGTTGATATTCAATGTGATCAAAATAACGTTCCAAGAGGCGAATTCGCAAATACACCCGTAACAAAGTAGGACTTCGAATAGAGTAGATATTACTTAACTGTAGTACTACAAGCTACAAGTCAAGTCGTACAACCAAATGGCGAATTCCAAGTGAGATAGCATCAACCAATAATTCAATAACGACGCTATACTCTGCAATGTTGTTGGTTGCACAGCCGAGGCACACACCTCGTAAAGATACAAGTTCATTCATTGGGGTATAGATTTCCCATGCAGTGGAAGCAAGGTTTCGAGTACTATGGCTAGCACCATCAGTGAAGCCAATATAGGGTAGCAAAGACTCCGACATCTGGAAATCAAACACAACGTCACATAACGACAGAGACCAGATAACAACAAAAGGAAACTATAGTAACACGCACAAAGTATGACACATTAAAATACAAGTACTTGTGCACAGATGGTTTATGCATAGTACTTCTTCAATTACAACCCATTCCTGGGTTCACTCAAAGGGATACCATCGTAATCTACCAACTCATATGCTCCCTTGTCCAAAACTCGGCGAACGATATAAGGACCTCGCCACATGGGTTCGAATTTCCCAACTCCTAACAAATCATGATCCTGTTCATAGATAAGAACAAGATCACCTTCGAAAAAAACATGAGGCTTGACATGCTTGTCATATTGGGCCTTGACACACTTTTTCTGGGCTTCTATTACTAGGGTGGCATCACGTCGAGTTTCGTCTAATCGCATTAGATACAATAGACGTTCTTCTTCAGCCGAAGTGTTGGGTAGGAGTTCAACAGCTAGCTTTAGAGAGGGTATATCACATTCTATAGGAAGAATGGATTCCACACCATAGACTAACCGAAAAGGCGTAAACCCAGTAGCGGGCTTGACAGATGTCCGGTATACCCACAATGTCGAAAACAACATTGTGTGCCAACTTTTTTTAGGAATTCCTATCATCCGTTGAAGCATAGTTATAAGAACTTTGTTGATCGCTTTGACCTGGCTGTTAGCTTGTGGATAATAGGGCGTTGAGTTATCATCACGAAGACCCAACTTCTCTGTATGTTCATACATCATAAAATTTCTAAAGTGGCTACTGTGATCAGTGACGATAGCTTGGGGAACACCAAAACGAGCTATGACATGATTAAAAATAAACAAGGTTGTCGGTATTTCCAGTGTTATCGAATGTCGGCATCGCCTCGGCCCATTTCGTAAAGTAATCAACAACTACAATGATGTAACCATGCCCCCCGGCTGAGTGAGGGTGACACGTCATGAAATCGATGCCCCATTTCGTAAAAGGACCAACTGAGACCACAGGATGAAGAGGAGCAGGATGTGACCGAATTTTCTGATTGTAGGTCTGGAAGGCATGGCATTTCTGAATGACAGTAATGCAGTCGTTAAACAAAGAAGGCCAAAAATACCCTGCGCGTAAGATCTTCTAGGCAGTAGCATACCCAGACATATGACCACCACATGCTCCAGAATGGAAGTCATTCAGAGCTTTCTCAACTTCGTCAAACATGACAACGTCGAAAAACAGAGTCAATTCCCTGACGGTAAAGAGTATCCCCGAGGATAATGTATTGATGAGCTTGATAGCGTATGCGACGTCGTTCAGTACGAGACAAATCAAGCTGGAAATTCTAGGTTTGGAGATATATAATGATATCCCCATACCAAATATCATCAGTGCTAATAAGAAAAAGAGATTCATCGGGTAATGAATCTACTACTACATTTTTCGTTGCATAGTGAGGAAAATCACATATCAACTCAGTGAAAACTAAGGATTTCTTAGACTTGGCGCAGTCGAATTCCAAGTCAAACTCCTGGAGTATCACAATCCATTTGGAGTATTTTCCCCCTAGCAATTGACGTGTCAAAATATGTTGCATAGGGTTGCAATGAGAAATCACCGTAGTTTTCCGTGAGAGGATATAATGCCGGAAGCGTTGGATGGCTTGAACGGCAGCCAAGGCTAGTTTCTCAACATGTTGATACTTGATTTCAGTGGGTGTGAGACTTTGACTCAAGTAATAAACAACATGTTCATCGTGCACATCATCCTCTTGGACGAGGACCATGCCAATAGTGTACTCCGAGGTAGCAAGATAAAGGAAATAATCGCAACTATAATCAGGAGGAAAGAGAAGCGGTGCTCGTGTGAGGGACAACTTCAAAGCTTCAAAAGAATTGTTGGCAATGGTATCCCAGACGAACTATGAATCTTTCTTTAGTAGCCGTGTAAAACCACGAGTGATCTTGGCGTAATTAGGGATAAAACGATGAATAAAGTTTTCTTTCCCCTACAAACTTTGCAAATGGCGCAGTGTATAAGGAGTAGGGAGATTAAGGATCGCCTCAACCTTAATAGGATCCACCTGGATCCCTTGACGTGAAACGATAAAACCTAGAAGATGGTCGGATTCTACACAGAAAATGCACTTATGAGGATTTAAACCTATCCGGTAGAATCGACAACAAACGAAAATGGCACGGAGGTGGGTAGGGTGATCAACTCTGCGCATAGAATGAGCTGGCAAATCATCCAAATAGGGTTGAATGATATTCTCTATATCATGAAAGGCATAAGACATAGCACATTGAAAAGTGGTGCCCGCATTCTTAAGTCCGAAAGGGAGTTTCCTATAGGAAAAAGTACCCCAAGGACAAATAAAGGCAGTCTTATGTTGGTCCTCAGGTGCAATGTTAATTTGATTATAGCCGGAGAAACCATCCATGAGGGAGAAGATTTCACTTCCGGCGCAGTCATTAATAATCTAGTCGACGAAAGGGGTTGGAAAGTTGTCTTTTGGACAAGCTTTGTTAATATCCCTATAATCAACACATACACGAATACTACCACCTTTCTTGTCAATCGGGACAGGATTGGAAATCCATTCCATAAGAGCTACCGGATAAATAAAGTCGGCTTTCAAAAGCTTCTCAACTTCGAGTTTGATAGCAACCGCTTTACGTGGGTGAACTAGACAAAGGCATTGCCGGATGGGTTTAGCGTCGAGATATGTCTTTATCTCATGTACAACAATCGCAGGTTCAATACCTAGCATTTCTTCATAGCTCTAGGCAAATATGTCACGCAATTCTTTGAAAAGAGATGTATAGGTGACGATTTCGTCGGAAGAACACGAAGTTCCAATATGAACATTTTCAACAATCCCAGGTTTAATAGATATGTCAATGGGAATCGTGGGCGAGATATTATTGAGGTTCCCTTTGGAAAACACATCATGTGGAGATCCAGGAACAGTCGAGATGACAACAACGGTCGACGGAGTCGAAATCCATTGGTAGTTCTCAAGAGTGTGTTGTTCTAGAAAGAGTATGGAACGATGATGCCCATCGTCCCAAGGGGTGTCTTCCATGACAGACATGATCATCTCGTCAGTGGGAAAGATAAAATGAAAAGGATTAGGAGACAACTCATCAAGAGAGGTTGTAGAAGGTGTTGTCGATTGAATAGCCTGATAAGTAGATTCAACCGGACTTAAAGGCATTGCGTTGCCGAAATGAAAATGATCTTCGCGGTTAGGGACTATCCAAGGGTCAGAAGACGCAGGAAGTGCATGAGACATGGTGGAAATCATGTTGATAGAAGCAACTGATGGGCGTGGAATATTCAGCGGTGGAATGGGGAAAGTACCCATTAATGAGGAGTCCTATAAAAGGCCGACACCGACGTTCTCATAACCTGGCGGGGTTTTAGCAATAAATGACACATTGTCAGTACGACTATCAGAATTGAAGAAGGCAAGTTGGTCAATGGTAATAACTTTTCCTTGATGAGGGAAACATACTACATGAAAAAGAGTTGACACAACAGTGCACATGGAATCGATCCAGCTGCGGCCAAGCAGAATATTATAATCAAGGGGAGCATCGAAGACTTCCACTTCAACTTTGATTGTTTTACCTTCTAACGAGATAGGAAATGAAGGGAGAACACTGTAAGGCTTAAAACCAGAGCCATTGAAGGATTTAAGAGTGTTATGGGATTCATTCAAATGAGGAGAGCCAATGGCTTTCCAACAAGCAAGAGACATAACACAAGTCAAGGCACACTCATCGATAACAGTTTGGAAAATGTTCTTGTCAAAGACAACAACTTGGATTTGAAATGGGAGTTGAGGGGTTAACCTTGGAACGTGATCTTCCAAGTTAAAGACTATAAAATTCGTATTTGTCGGGTCAATTCCACCTATATCTTTCAACAATGCCTTCCATTGTGCAGGACAAGACTGAAGGACTTCAAGGGCTGACATCGCTGAAGGTTCCTAGGCTAGATCTTCAACAATGTTGTAGTTCTGGGCTGCACGAGCATGAGGATTGAAAGATGATTTCCTAATGACACCTTTTGGGGGTGGTCGCAGAACTATATCAAGGCTCGGTCGTTCGAGATGAAGAGGACCATTAGTAGGTGGAGTTGCTGGAGAGGGTTTTACCAAATCAGGAGGTAAATCGTCAACCTTCTCCTTTGATGGAGAATAATCTTTGGCTCGTGTCGTGAGTGCAATGTTGTTCTTCTTAGAATCACCAGTACGCATCAAAACATATGATGTAGTAGAAGAGGATGGTTGGTCATGAATGACCAACTGAGCCTGTTGTTGAGACGGGAAGGGTTGGGACAAGACAGCCGGTGTAGGTGGTTTCGGGGCTCCTTGAAGGAACTTAGTAACCTCGGCATGTCTTGGAAAATCCTTCGTGTAGTGATCATCACCAAAAATAAGGCAAGGGTATCATGGTTTGCACTTATCCCAGTCATCAACAGGAGTGGTTTTAGATTGCTCTGTTTGATTATTATTTTTTCCCTCCTTATTCTTAAATCTCCCCTTTTTAGATTTGTTTTTATCGGCTGGGGTAGATTCAACAGCGTTTACCTCAGAAGTTTTGCCAGTGGGAGTGGCCGGAGACGGAGCATTTTGAACATTAGAAGAAGCCGATTTAGGGTTTGTGCTTGAAACAGAATGTGATTGGGCTTGGGCAGTACCAATCACACCATCAGCCGCATGCGAAACAACTGGAGAAGTTGAAGTGCTAGAAGTATTAGGACGAGGTAAATTGGGTAGTAAATCGTACAAAGTTCTCATTTGAGAATAAACGAGATCAAGATATTGAGCACGACTTATAGCCCACTCTTCCGTGACGACACCACCCATGGAAATATCCTTACCGATTTCGTTCATAAATGATTTTGTAAACCATTCTGCCAACAACTGATCGGGGAGCTCAAGTTTAATGAGACGTCGTCTCCTTCACCACTCATGGATATGATCAGATATATGAGTGCCTTTACTTTGTTTGAAGGAAGTTAAAATATCAGTCCCTGTATAATAACGGATTGGTAATCGGTAATGTGTAAGGAAATCCATATATAAAGTGTTAAAATCAGAGAAGAAACCTCGTGGCAATTCAATATACCACTTCATAGTAGAACCGGTGAGGGTTCATTGAAAAAGACGTAATTGAACAGAGTCATCCATCAACAATTTGGATGAACACCATAGATGAAAATTCATAACGTGATTGTTTGGGTCCTCTCCCACTTTACCGTCAAATTTAGGAACGTCTGAAGGAAGCTTGGCCGGCATAGTAGGCCATTGGGGAGAGTGACGAATAGGATCATTTAAAATCCTAGACAAATCTGGAAAATCCAAAGTAGATAGAAAAGGTAACTATCGATTCACTTGCAGGTACTGGTGAATTTGGGGTGGAAGCCCTGTGGGAAAACCAGTAGGACCGTAAGAAGTCTGCCCATAATGGGAAGACCCAGGCTGATTCGGTGGTGGTTGGAGAGGATAGTAGCTCGAGGGATTGTAACCTTGAGAGGGGACATGAGTTTGAGCATTCGTACCCCAAATAGGATTTGGTATACCTGGATATGGTTGGCCTATAGTAGGGACAGGAAAATGCTGGCCCCCAGTCGTTTGAGGAAGATTTTGTATCATCTGATTCCAATACTGGGCCAAAGCAGGAGGTATATTTTGTCCAAAAGGTGGGGTTGGTCCCCCTAGCGTAGGTGGAGTTCCAACCGGAAGTTGTGTTCCAATCGAAGGTTGTGTTCCAATCAAAGGTTGTGTAGCAACTGGATTATGTCTGGTAAGAGGAAATTGAATCATACCACCTTTCCCACCAAAGGGAATCTGCAAGTTAGGTGTAACGGATGGTTTAGTGCCACTAGGATTAGGATTGCCAGAAGGAAATTGAGGGAGTGTCGGAATAAAACCAGGAATAGGGTGCCCAGGAAAAGAAGGACCACTAGGAGTACTAGATGGGGTTTGCAAAGGTGTTGGAACATAAACATTCAATAAGGCATTCAACGCATGGTATCAAGGCGGTAGTGTGGGAGTAACCTCGGGCGTTCACTGGGTGTTTATAGGAGAAAGACCAGTTGTAGTGAACCCGGTTGGGACACTCATAGTATTTACGAGATGGGCCATCTCGACAGGGAGAGTAAAGTGATACGTAGTATTCAATGATAAAGTCTCAGTCTCAGAAAACACCGGAGGGTTGATCTCGGAGACCACAGGTGAACCCGGGCTAAAAAGGGTCCTTCGAAAATCACCTGCAGACCAAAAAGGATCTTGGCCTTCTACACCGGGAAAAGGTCCAACGGGTTATCCAGAAGAGGTAACAACTAATTCTTCGGAAGAATTCAGTCATCTAAAAGGGTGCTGAGAATCACTGGGAAGTCGAAAATCCTCTCGAGTATTTGTATTTCGAAAATGTTCTAGAGAATCAGTGCGTTCCACTTGTGGTGTGGTGACGACTGGGACTTCACTTTGCGTCGGAGAGCCTCCAGGTGTGCTTGAGGGAAAGGGTTGTGAACCTTCCAGATGATCTGGAGATAAACCCTTCATTCTACGTGAACGACGTGGAGGAGCTATTGTAAACGAGCGACAAACTTCGCGAAGAAAATCCTATGGTCAACTTTGAGAAATAAACAACACGCACTAGTAAACAAAATCTAGGAAACAACACCAAGCAAACAAGACCTTCTAGTGTCGAAGCCACTAGTTGGTGATGAAATCCAACGTCGCAACAACAAGATGAGAAGGGGTGGGGTTATGGTGGAAAAGTTACGCTGACGACCTGCTTAACGGACTTACACCCTGGTGCAAGCTCCCACACATAATTGTGGGTATACCCTCCAAGGATCCCGAGTGAGTTTGGTCAATGTCAATTCCAGGTACCGTGAAGACTTTCCCCTCCACAATCACTTTGGGTAAGAACCTAGAGAGATAGGCCACTAAGGTCACCACAAACAAAAGTAAAGCCTGGGGGGACAGTCGACAGTCCGATCCACACGCAAAGGCAGGGTATCTAGCCCGAAATCAACTCAAAAGGCTTCCACTCATCATTGTGGGTATACCTCCGAGTGACCCCCATAATACATGCAATATCTACACTGATGTCAACAAAGCAGGGTAAGTAACTCTGCCAACATCAATGCGACCTAGTGCTTGACCCTTGTGTGAGAAGGGCTTCCCAGGATAATATGTTGCAAGTGGAATTTAACACTCCCTAACTCAAGATGCTATTGTGTGTTTTGATATTTTGGAGAGTGTATCTCTCTTCCTACTCCAAAGAACTAGCCTAGATAAATGTTGGTGTAATAGATCCCTAGAAAAGAGTTACTAGATAAATTTTATAACTATGCAATCTTCTTAAAAGTTGTTGTTTACTCAAAGGTAACGGAAATGAAACTTATGTTGTATAACTTTGACCCAAACAATGCAAGGATAAGAATGAAATGTATCACTTTCCGTTCAATGAATCCTATGTATGGGAGAGAGAGAAAGTTTTCAATATCAACCCTATACTACAATGCAAAATTTCCTTCGAAATGCCAATTCAAACAATCATTTATCAAATGACAATACTCTATGTGTCTTTTTCAAATACTTCAACAGTCTCAATAATTTGATTTTCAATGTTTTCTAAAACGAAAAGAATTTTTTGAAAGAAAAACTTTGTGTTCACTTTTCAAAAAGGACCCACACTATGACAG
>ML839745.1:14345-26937 GCA_009831015.1 Picea engelmannii | reverse complement strand
TAGTTCTATGGATGGAGGGCATGCCGAGCATATGAGATTTATAACGAATCAACTAGGAGAGAAAATCATGTTGAAGGGAAGATAATTTATGGTGACGGGATGTTCCAAGTCAAGTTGCAGGTTGTCCATGGAAAATCATTGCGTGTAGGATGCAAGTCATAAGGCTTTCTATGCATGCACAATATGAACTCCACGATTTTTCATTCCCTCGGCCTTCATGATGAATTGATAATAACTGTTGTACTTGCTGATGTGACCTCTATTAACCACTTGAATCAACCTGGGCATGTAGATATTGGCCTCTTAATGGGATTCGACTCTCTCGAAAAGACATATTCGTACCACGTATACAATTCCTGACTCTGACACCCCTTCCCATTTCCAAAGGACAATCGGCCATTTGCTGACTTCAACCTCACGGTGATACGTACTTGACTTCACATGTTTGGATGCATGGGTCATAACATGACTCAAAACTGACTCTAAATAGAAAGAAAAATGGCGGCGCTAACAAAAAGTAGGACTTACTCCTCCTTTCGATCCAACATGGAAGGCTCGTAGAGTTTGAGATTCTCCACATTCACTATTGAGTAAATTCGCATGTATGGGGGTAGATTGAGTTTGTAGGTGTTATCTCCCACCTTATCCAATATCTTTGAAGGTCCATACCACAAATCCTTGATATTCTTACCAAGACCTTGTAGTATTTCCTTGTTCAACTGTAGTCAAACTCTGTGTCCCACTTTGAAGGAATTCTCGGTTCTGTGTTGATCATGTATGGCCTTGTATTTTTTCTGTGACTTACTCACCATCTCTTATACTTGAAAATGGATTTTCCTAATCTTTTGAACAAATTTTTCTTCCCTGAATGCATCTATTGTGAGGTCCTCCCTCACTTCTCCTTCCTATCAATATAAAATATCCAAGGGTGAAGGTGGAAAATATCCAAAGAAAGTTTCAAAAGGTGATTTAGTTGTAGAAGTGTGGACTTCTCTATTATAATAGTGTTTTATGTAGATCAAATTTTCATTCCCCATCTTCATATGCTTCTTATTGTAACCCCTCAAAATATGGACAAAAGTCCAGCTGACTACCTTTGTATTCTTTTTAGGGATCTAACCCCCTAACCTCTCATGTAGGTAGAATAATATATATTTCCATGTAATAAATGCTAATACTAGTTAATAAGGCCTATTTAATAAGTATGAACAAGTCAATGTAAGAAAACCTAATATAAGATTCCACTTCTAGAAAGATATTCCTCTAGAATGTTCTTTAGAAGATAGAATTAGTATAAATAAGAGTACAAGGTATGAGAGGGGCTTGCCTGAAGAATTATTGTAATAGAGCTCTTCTCTTCTGGAGGTTTCCCCCTCGAAGAGGAAAGTGAAAATTGTTCCCTATCAATAAATGTATTACTCTGGTGTTGTGGATCCATCTATTTTGTTGTTTTGTTGTTATTCTTAGCAGAATTTCTATTTTCTCTTATTGATCCACTGTTATTCATTGCTATATTTATGCTTATGCTATTATAATAGAGTTGGTACCTAACAAGTGGTATCATAGCACTTTTCTTGGAAAGAATAGTGGGAACAAATTTGTTTGGGGTAGAGATGTATTCTAACATATTTAAGCTACAAATATCTATCGTTCAATGCATAAATCCGCGGTCGGTGAAACATACCTACATGATCAGTGGTACTTAAGCACACATTGTTAGACACCCTTGTAACCCCTTTTTGTACCCCTTCGAGTGGTAGTGCATTAGACATCGCCTATATATGGATTAGCTTAGATATCCTGAAGCCCTCCATAGATAAACCAATCGACTGCCTAACTACTATAGTGCCACCGATAACAACACTCAGGAAGATACTCTCTAGTACTTGGGTAATTGGGTAGTACGGCTAAGGGTACAACCTATCCTCCTTATTTGGTTCCATGAGATATTGGTCCGAGTACTATTGTTCGAACCCACACATATATCAGAGAGCTATAACACAGGGAAAACCCTTATCTGTAGAAAACCTAAAAAACCCTAACCCTCAGACGCAAACAAAACAAAAATGGAACCAACAAGATTTCTCTTGTTCAACATTGGGGCCTTTTGACATTGTTTTTTTCTTATTAAGAATTTGGGAATTCCTCCACTATAGTATTATTCAGATCGGAGTATAACTCTACAGGAGTAAAAAAACAAATGTTTTGGTCCTTCCCGCCCCATTATTTGATACCTATCCCATTGGATTGTTCTCTTAGCCCTGATCATAGTGATACCTATCATTTTCAACCCCTTTTGTTCCCGTGGATACGATGCCTTCCCGAAACCCTTACTTGACACCTATCTCATTTCATTCCTCTTTTTACACTGAACACAGTCATATATATAATTTTTTACTCTTTTTTCCATGGACCCGCTTCCCCTCTTACTTACCCCTCATTCACCCATGGCCAACAATCACAACTAAGAATTCCTTCACATACAAGATGAATCCAAATAGAACAAGGAACACATCCAAAGACTAACCTATGAACTTGTTTCCACCAATACTTTCTTGGAAACATTCAAGGCCAAAGTTACAGGTGACTTGGTCGATGTTAAGGGTGAATTATGCTCCCTCACCTAGTGGTTGAAATAGTCCCATGGATCTCCCTCTCTTGAACAACCTTCCCACTATGAAGGTGAGAAATATTACCATAATATGGATTTTCATTCCAACTCCCTTCCTCGTGACCCCCATCTTCCCAAAGTTGAGGCGAAAAAATTTGATGGTTCAGATCCCACAGGTTGGGTCACTCAAATGGAACATTATTTATCCTTGCATGGAATTACTGGTGATCTGGCCAAACTTCATTATGGTGTCCTATATTTGGATATGGAATGTTGGAAATGGTGGAAACGACATAGAAATACATGCTAGGGGTATGTTTCTTGGACACAGTTTGTGGTAGAGTTATACGAACGTTTTGACAATGACACCCACTATATTGATTGTTTGATCTAGTTGAAACAATCTGGCTCAATGGAAGATTTTATATCTACCTTTGAACACTTAGCTTTTATAACAGATGACATTTTTGATGCATTCTTTTGGGAATATTTTATCAGTGGCCTCAAAGATGAAATTCACGCCTTGGTCCTCATGGCTCTCCCTCAAACTTGGTTGGAATCTACTCAATGTGCTAATTAATCCCAACAAATTGTCTATGCTCAGACCCACAAACCTTCCTTTATTCCTCACACTTGACCTACCAACCTTGCCCCTCCTCCCACTCCCCTCAATATCCAAAAATTATCTTGGGCCGAAATGGCGGAATGCCAACTCAAGGGAATTTGTTATTATTATGATGACAAATATGTTTTGGGGCACAAGTGTAAGTAACACAACTTGTTTATGTCCATCTCTAAGGATGTTTCTAAAGAAGAGGTCGAGACCCCCCCATGGAAGAATTACCCAATCCAACTGATATTACTCCACCCTATGATCCCCAGAAGTAGAACATGTTATTTCGTTGAATGCTCTCATTAGATTCTATGCTCCCCAAACCCTCAAGCTCATTGGATACATTAACAATAGAAATTTAATCATCTTAACTGAAAGTGGAAGCACTCATAATTTTATTCATCATCACATTTCCCAAGAAATCCATTGCTATATCCATACAGTCAACAACTTTCAAATCATTACTGATAATGGAGGTTCCATGAAATGTGGGGGGCGTTGTGAAAATGTGCATCTCCAAATTGGGAAGTACAACCTGAAATCTCATATGTTTTCTATTGACATGGGTGGTTGTGATATTGTGCTCGGTTTGAAATGGTTACACACTTTTGGTCCCATCCTCATGGATTTTAAGGAATTAACCATGCAATTCCAACATGAGGGACAACAATATAATTTCCAAGGAATCACAAAACGTTCCCCTGAGATCATCATCTCCCATCAAATGGAAAAGATCCTCAAAAAAGGTCATTCTGACATTATTTCCCAACTCCATTCTATTCAAGAAATTGAGACACCTTCAATGCATCCTGACCTCCAATATATCATCTCCAAACACCAAGCTATTTTTTCCACCCCCCAGGGACTTCCTCCTTCTCGTGGTGTTCATGATCATTCCATTCCTCTCATATCAGGAAATCATCCTCCCAATGTTCTCCCTTATCATCATCCCTTTTCCCAAAATAATGAAATTGAGAAAATTGTTCAAGAATTTCTAGTCGCAGGTGTTATCCGCCATAGTACTAGCCCCTATTCTTCTCCTGTGGTCATGGTACTCAATAAAGAAGGTACTTTCCGCATGTGTCCAAAATTTCACGCCCTCAACAAACTCACCATCAAAGATAAATTTCCCATTCCTGTCATTGATGATCTCTTGGATGAATTAAGTGGTGCTCAATACTTTATTAAACTTGATCTTCATTTTGTCTACCACCAGATACGTATGAAATATGAAGACATTCCTAAGATTTATTTTTGAACTCATGAGGATCACTATGAGTTCTTGTTCATGCCCTTTTTTCTCTGTAATTATCCCTCCACTTTCCAAAGTCTCATGAACCATGTTTTTCGTCCTTTTCTATGTCATTTTTTCCTAGTTTTCTTCGATGATATCCTCATCTATAGTAAAACTTGGACATAACACCTTACCCATGTGAATTAATTTCTCAGTCTACTCTCTCAGCACCCAATTTTTCTCAAGAAATCTAAATTTCCCATTGGAGCTTTGAAAGTGGAGTACTTGGGTCATATTGTCAGCAAGGATGGTGTATGGGTGGATCCTAATAAAATTGAAGCTATCCAGGATTGGTTGCAACCCAAAACTCTCAAGAGCTTGTGTGGTTTTCTGGGTTTAATAGGATATTATCACAAGTTTGTTAAGAATTATGGAAAAATTGAAATGCCTCTTATTGCTCTCCTTAAAAAGAATGCTTTCACTTGGACTCCAAAATATGATCAATCTTTCCAAGCATTGAAAGAGGACATGTGAAAAAATTCTGTCCTGGACCTCCTTGACTTCACAAAGATTTTTTTCATGGAATGTGATGCCTTCTGGAAAGGAATTGGAGCAGTACTCATATAAGAGGGAAGGCCTTTGGCCTTCACTAGAAAACTTCTTGACTGATCCAACAATTGCAAGACAATTCTTCAGTTTCTCTAGCATACTCTTGGCACAATGAAGAGATCTGCTACGAAGGTCATCTGTATTTAAGTAACCATTCACAAATTAAATCCATAGTGCTCTCTGAGCTTCATGCTTCACCCACAATGGGGTATTTTGGGTTTACTAAAACTTGTGAATTAGTTAAAAGCTCTTTTTTTTGGGATGGTATGAAACAAGATGTCTGCATCTTTGTGGTTGAATGTGATGTGTGTCAACGCAATAATGGAGAAACTATTAAATCTCCGGGAACGCTACAAATGCTTTTGATTCCCAACTATTTGGAGGGACATTTCTCTGGATTTGATTGTGGGATTACCTAAATCAGGAAATAAGTTAGTCATCATGGTGGTATTTTATCGTCTTTCAAAATATCCTCATTTTTTTTCTCTTCAACATGCATTCACAACATCCACAGTGGCTCAGATTTTCATGGATCATATTTTCAAGATTCACGACATGCCTAGTCATGAAGTAGTGAGGACCATTGATCCAAGGGGTATGTGGAATACCCTTGTCCACGAGATCGAAAGGCATAAAGGACGGTCAGTCTGGAGTGACGTGAAGCAGTGGCGTCACCCAGGGTGACGTGGACCCAAGATGGAAGTGTCGCGTGTTGCTCAGATTTGTGCATATCACATACCTTATAGACCCATGCCAATGTGACACGTTTCATCACCTGACATTTACACGTGTCAATCCCTGGTATGAACCGCTTAGCCAAAGTTATTGGTAGAGTGACTGGAACTCCGGGAGTCCAGAACTTCAGGGCTCCGGAGGATTTGGGAGTAGTATTGTAAAGGGACCAAAATACCCAAAGGCCGGAGTCACGCGGAAATTTTACGGGACTTCGTAAGTTCAGGATTTCGGGTGGTCTCATGTGAATATAGCGAAGAGGCATAAAACGTCGAAGTGTCGAAGTGTCGAAGTGCTAAAGCGTTGAAGCGCTAAAGCACCGAATCCCTCTACCGCTAATATTATAAAGGAAGAATTAAGTCCAACCCAGAGCTCGGTTTTGATCATGAAGGCAGTGATTGGGTAGTGATGGATGACAAGGACATGATAGAAATACAGGATCTAGGATTTGAGATAGTTAAGGAAAATGAAAAATGATGCCCCACCCCTTAAAAGAGCATCTAGGGGTCGGGTGTGTTACAAATTGGTATCAAAGCACGGAAACAACACTTGGCCTGTTTGGGCTCATGCACGAGTCCTATAAAAAAAAATAAAAAAAAAGACATTATTATCTGCATTGAGTCCTTGAGGAGAAGGATTGCAGATTGAACCTGGGATTTGGGAATTCTTATTGAATTTCAGCAGAAGAATTTCTTTATCCCTTTATCAAAGTGATAACTACTCTTACAGGAGTAGGGATATGTTGATCAACATTAATGCTAAGACTTGAATGTGAATAAATGAGAGTGGAAGGTTTATGTCAAGGGAAGATTAATCCCGAAGGATGGATAACCTGGCATTTGCAACGTTGCCTCTAAGCATGGGCAATTGGAGCCTAAGGCAGTAATGATGGCTGATTGTATAATGGTTGAAACATGTAGTAGGGATGATCCATTTAAGAAAGATAAAGAGGAGTCCTTTCGGACTGTTGCTAATTCCCATAAAAGGAAAAAGTAGATGGGTAAGTGAGATAGATCATGAGCTCATTGTTGTTCAAAATGCATAGTGGCACAAGTACTTGTCTAGGCATGAAAATTCCATATGGGAACCTGTTGTAGTGCATATGATGAAGGTTGCATGAATGTAACATGAAAATAGACTCAATGAAACCTATGGACAGTGGTATTGTAAGACCTGTAGTTGGGCTGTATGGGTCAATAATGACCTAATGATAGCCGAGGAGTTAACACCCTAAGTAAAAATGGTTGTTGGGGTAACCCAGTAAGCAAGTAAAAAGGATCTCCTTGATTGAGAGATCTACTGATCAAGACCATTTGGAAGCCAAATTGGTTGTCCTGTTACCTTGGACATGGTTTTAATTTCCCATATTGTATTTATAAGTTGGGTAATGTTCTATGGAAATTAAGGCAAGAGTGTTTTCTTGCTATTTGTTATCGTACAAAAGAGAGAAAAATAACCTTTGTTGGTTATTATCATGAAGAGAGGGAAACATCAGTATGAGTTATGACTGTGAATATTAGTCATGTAAGTGACCATAATATTTAACTAAAGAACACTAATGATAAAACTAAATTACCAAGGTGAATAAAGAGGTGCAAGAGATGCACCTGCATATACACAAATATGTGTATACATACTTGCGAGAATAATATAACCACAAGCTCCCAGAGAGAGAGAAAATCAGTGATGAGTATCCCCATAAGATTTATCGTAAGAATGTTTGGATGATCCTTGGGAGAAGGATCTAGAAGTTCGTCATGTCCATGTGTGTGGATGACATGGAAAAAGGTGCAAGGAATGAGCTTGCATGATGAACGTTTGGACTGTGTGTGCTTATGCTTGAGTGCATGGATCTAATGCACCATAAAGATTTTTGATATGAACCCTAATATTAATACCAACTAGGTGTGAGTGATACTAAATGTGCAAGTAATGCACATGTATGGTGTAAGAATAAATGTAAATTAAAGGCACAATATGGTTTCCTTGATGAGTGAAATATAAGGCAAGAAGTGCACTTGCCAAAATTGAATGAATACCATGGTTGCATGAATGAATCTGCTTTGAAGAGTCATAGAATTTTTGTTTGCGTGACAACTTGAGGTGGATGTATTCCATTCCCTTAGGAAGGACTAGTATAAATAAATGAAAGAGTAAATGAGCAAGGATGGTCTGTTGTTAGGATAAGAGAAAAATGATTATGCCTTGAGGATCACACGAGAATGATTTTGATCAATCATTAGTTGACTAATTTTAAGGTATATATGTATGTAGGCTGTGAAATATACCCATGGAAGCTACACATAGGATTTTGATTATGCATATGGTTAAGTACATCATGGATGTAAGTTAACAAAACCAGAATATGTGTGGATACATAATTTGGATGCATGACAAATATGCATGTTTATATTCCTTATGGAATATTTGGTAAACAATTAAAGCTAAATCGAGGTTGAGGCCATCACAGATAATGATGGATATGCAATAAGGAAGTTGCATGCTAAAGGAGTTCCCTGTGGAGGAACTGTGTGAAGACTTTGTAAGGAGAACACAGTCACAACCTTATTGACTGCTGAGAATTAAGCACCAAGCTACAAGATTGTATATATACATGCATATATATATATATATATAAGAATGTTGGATTACATTTTGAAAAAAAAAGAATCATGTAACGAATAGAAGACTAATAATGAATCCTGACCATTCTGATAACCAAATGGTAATGTCAATGAGCTTGCATGATGAACCTTTGAACTATGTGTGTTTATTCTTGAGTGCATGGATCTAATGCACCGTAAAGATTCTTGATATGAAGCCTAATATTAATACCAACTAGCTGTGAGTGATACTAAATGTCCAAGTAATGCACATGTATGGTGTAATAATATATGTAAATTAAAGGCACAATATGGTTTCCTTGATGAGTGAAATATAAGGCAAGAAGTGCACTTGCCAAAATTGAATGAATACCATGGTTGCATGGATGACTCTTCTTTGAAGAGTCATAGAAGTTTTTTTTGAGTGATAGCTTGAGGTGGATGTATTCCATTCCCTCAGGAAAGACTAGTATAAATAAATGAAAGAGTAAATGAGCAAGGATGGTTTGTTGTTAGGATAAGAGGCAAATGATTATGCCTTGAGGATAACATCAAAATGATTTTGAACAATCATGAGTTGACTAAGTTTAAGGTAGATATGTATGTAGGCTGTGAAATATACCCATGGAATCTACACACAGGATTTTGATTATGCATATGGTTAAGTACATCATGGATGTAAGTTAAGAAAACTAGAATATGTTTGGATACATAATTTGGATGCATGAAAAAGATGCAGGTTTATATTCCTTATGGAATATTTGGTAAACAACTAAAGCTAACTCGAGGTTGAGGCCATCAAAGATAGTGATGGATATGAAATAAGAAAGTTGCATGCTGAAGGAGTTCCCCGTGGAGGAACTGTGTGAAGCCTCTGTCAGGAGAACACAATCACAACCTTATTGACCGCTGAGAATTAAGCAATGAGCTACAAGATTGTATATATATATATATATAAGAATCCTGGATTACATTTTGAAAAAAAAAATCATCATGTAACGAATAGAATAATAATAATGAATCTTGACCATTTTGATAACCGAATGGTAACGTGCAGGATGCACAGGTTCATGATTCATTATGGACAAAAATATTTTCTATTAAAGAATGTTGATGTATCCTGCGAGTTAGGATGAGCCTAACCGAGGTTTCTCAAGAAAAGAGAAGAAAGATCATAATAAGAAGTAGATTTCATAAGTAAAGGGGGCGAAAAAGGAGGAACACTTTTCTCACCCTAAGAACCCTGAATTATGTAACAAATCCATAGGATTAAAAGAGTAGTTGTGGAAAACCAGTACAACTGGTAAGAGGAAAATAAACCCCTTGAGTATGATTAAATGAATAAATGAGTATGTTTGAGTGAATAGGCTTGGTTGAAGACATGATTAAGAAAAGGTAGGGAGGCCTTAGAGATAACTCAACTGGGTTGAAAAGTCCCAGGCATTGTAGAAATAATTGGAAGAAGGGGAGAGCCCTCAATTCTTTTATTGCTGAGTATTATGTTTTTCTCTGGGATGAGAAAGATGGTATGCTGATGAAAGTAAATGTTTTGACACCATAACGAGATGGTTGTAGGACTGTAGAAGTAGTCGAGAACTGTTGGTGTTGCACTTATGAAAACATTTGAGGATAATGTGATGAAGTGCATAAAGATATGCTAGGACATTTTGAATATGTTTTATGGATTTGAATGTTATGATACATTTAATATGACAACTAATGTAATTGTGACTATGATGATGCATGTTATGTATAGAAAGGAATTGGAGTTGTTAAGGAAGACAATTGCCAATGATGGGCAACCTCAAGCAGAGGATGACCATGAGCAGGTTGTTGTTGAAAGATTGTTGACAGGGATGTAAAAGTCGCCATAAAGAATTGTTGATGAGGTAAAAAAAATAAAAAAAAGGGTGCTAGCATCCAAGAACTGATATAAAAATGTTCATGCCTATGTGACACAAGGTATGAAGGGATTTGGTAAGAACCCCTTCTGAAATATTTTATTGTCTTAATGTTATGCATGAACTTTTGAAAGGAATTTATATGCCTTGGATACCCAAGTAGGGAATGATTCAGGAAGGACAACCTGAATGATGGAGGTGTGAACCTCTTGTAGTAAGGATTGCTTGTAATCCTTGGAAGAATTCATGAAATGATATTTCATGAATGCATTGTCCAATCAAGGAATACTTAAAGGAATTCATGTGAAACCTTGATTTTCATGAGTGACGATTTAAGGCTGTGACTGATTAAGAGAAGAAAATATGTTTCTTCTAAAATAATAAATATGGACAAAGAATCCATATGGTAATAAGTTGGTTGAATTCCAACACACCTTGGAGAGAGTGCCTACCTGAAAAGTGATAATCTGAAATTGATGCAAGGGTGCATTGAGTATGAATGTGGCCACGAATGTTGGCACATTCATTAAAGTCAATCGATATCTGAATTACATTTTGAAAAGTTGGGTAGGATGAATTGATGCATGGGTAAGGGATGATGTTTTCTTCCATGTTTATATAGATAAAAGTGATTTGATTTTTATCATGCACAATTTAAGAATTGTTTGTGATGACGATATAAAGGTGAAGTAAAAATATAACGTGCATGAGAACTAACGATTTTTTTGGCTGAGGAATGTTGAAATTGTGGGAAGCAAATGGTCTTGGATGTAAATTCCTTCATTAGGGCTTCAAAGTTAAATGGTAAATTTGTAATCTAAATTAGTTTTCTTTTCTTGAACATATCATCTAATTTCTAATTATGTTTTCATTACAACAAATCTATCTAATTTATATTGAAGTTCTTAGTAAATTAATCAGTTAAATATCAATTCTCAAATTATACATCCCAAAATAGTCACAAAACAGATTTACACAACATATTATACATTTAGCATACTACAAATTTTCAATACATAGATACATAACATAGCTTTAATTCAGAACAAAATTAATACTGGTAAAATACCTCTTGAAGAAGGAGTTTGTCCCTTTCTTTCCTGTTGTTGCTAACTCCTTGAGAACTATCTGAAAACTGTTTGAAACTGCCTAAAAACTGAATCTTTTCCTCCCAGCTAGCTAGGAACAGAGCCTCTCCGACTCCTCAGCTCCAAGAATCCTTGCGGTTTCCTGGCCCCTTAGCCCAAAACGCCCAACAACGGGTGCCCCCTGCGATAGACCTCAAACAAGCTTCTCAAGAAAAACCAATAATACAATCCTCCACCAAGCTCCCCCCCAGCCAAACCAGTAATACAATCCTCTAATATGAAAAATAATGCTCCCCAAAACCAAAAGTCCCCTCCTGAGTGTTTTCCCCCTCCTCTTATCCTACTTTTCTTTGCTTCCTTATTCACCGCCTTCTCCCTTCATTAAGTCTCACCCACCTCATCCCTCCATTAAGTGTCAACCACCTTATCCCTTTTTCATTTATGGGTCATCTACTGATACACTAAGTATCAATAATGAAAATTATTAATTTATTAAACCCATATTCCTTAAACAAATATTTAATCATGATTATTAATTGATTAATTAATTAAACTAATATACATTAAACAAATATTTAATTTATGACAATTGATTATTTACTTAGGGTTGTTACATACACCCACCCTTTAAGAAACTTCGTCCCAAAGTTAAAGTATTTTATGATACAAGGGAAAAGACACATGGTTCACACATTCATATTCAATAAACAACATTATCAGTAAGTAAGCCAAGAAAAATCATACATACTAGTGTACATGTACAAGAAATGCATGTGTAGCTAGTAACAAGTCTCGTGCATGTACTAATAACAATAACAATCACCCCTATAGTAATTTATGTATGCATCCAATCCAATCAACAAGAATATTCATTTTATAAAAGATAATAAACCAATCAAATGTTTGTGAAATCCTCTAATTACAATAATCTAACTCAACAATGTTATTTAGACAATTGTAGGTTAGTTAAGTAATTATGAATATACATGTATACACATTTTCTTTTCAAAAGGAAAAACAATAAATTCCACCATAAGGCATATCTCCATATACTCTCAACTATTTCTATTCATCTTTCCTCCCTAACCTACTTCCATCTTCCATTCCTATCCTTCCTCTGCTGGACTATCTTGGAGCGTCAACTATATTGACCTAACTCCAAATAGAACCCGTAAGCGGAAGTGTCACTATCTTGACCAAG
>ML839744.1:43338-54078 GCA_009831015.1 Picea engelmannii | reverse complement strand
AGGTCACTTGGCCCCACTTTCCTTATTTTAGGGTTAACCCACTTCTAATTTCTCCATTAAATTTATTATTTAAATAATTTATTTTGTATTCACTTTGAATTGTATTACACTCATCACTTCACTTTATTATTTACCTTTTAAAATCCATTAAACCACTTTGACTACTTTGACTTTTTGGGGCTTCTAGATGACATGTGAGGGTCCTCCAACTTCGTAAGGCCATAACTCTCAAACCGTGAGGAGTTATGTGACGTTCCACATACCACTAGAAATGGAATGAAATTTACTATTCATATAGAATAGTATTGTCTGAAAATGTACCATAACTCATACCGTACCCATCAAACAAACTTGGGTCCATTACCCAAACCTGGGGTCTCCAACTTCTCATCGCCATAACTCTCTAACCGTGAGGAGTTATGTGGAGTTCTACATACCACTGGAAATGGAATGACAAGAATTATACATATAGAATAGATATAGATCAGTGGGTCATGGTGGATCTAGTTGCTACACCTATAGTAATGTCAGCAGATGACTAGAAAAATTTGGATCGGAAGGTGAAAAGCACAATCTAATTGTGTCTCTCAGATTCAATATTATTGAATGTGTCGGGGGAAGCTACAGCGAAGGAGTTATGGGATATGTTGGGGAAATTGTATCAATCTAAGTCCCTATATATACTAAAAACTGTTGCAACTACTTGGAAACATTAATGGGTGTCAGGCCTCGTCCTAATCCCAATGAAAGAAGTTATTGAATATAGGGGTGACATTTGATACCTCATATCACCCCATAAATGGAAAGCATTGAAGAGAGCAACCATGAAGGTAGACTATCCACCCGAAGTTCCCTCCCGGATGAATTTTCCTATAAAATGCATAATTGTTCATGTCTTGCATCTGACATGAGAAGGCATGCATAGTCTGACAGAGTGAGCGTCAACCGGAAAATTTGAATGTAGGGGCCCGATCACGCTCCTGGTAGTTGCAACAGTTTTTAGTATATATAGGCAGCTTTGATATTTTTTTTAAGGTCAAATGGTTGAGCTAGGCTCCCTGCTATTGTAATATTTTGATTGAGAACAACTGGTTCGTTGGTTATGTATTTGTTTTTTAGACATCTTGGTTAATCTAAGTCATCTTTCCTACTCCATATTATTTGCCTCTGATACTGAGAGAGTTCATGTTTGATTGATTCACATGGAATGTTGTAACTGTATTATGATAAATGTTTGATTATAATACTATTATGATTTCTTTAACTTCCTTGAAATTTGAATCCAAGAGGACCTTGTGTTTAAGTTTTTCCTCCTTAGGTTGTTGGGAAATATGATGTTCATAGCGAACCTCTACACCTTTCTCACTAAATCTTCCTCCTACTCACCCTTCAACTTACTGACTAAAGTTGATCCAAGACCTCAATGGTTGGTGCATGCTAGTCCAGATTTCTGAGTTAGAACGTTATTTTTCATTGATTCTTCTCCATTTGACCACCTAAAACTCATTTACATTCACTCTAAAACTGATGGGTAATGGGCTTACCTTCTATGCAATATGAGGGTGACTTCTAGTTCTAACAATTGCAACATGGAGTTTTACCGTGGTTCACCCCCCCTGGGACTACGTCCACAAAGATATTATTTTTATTTCTTCTTCTTCATTAAAATAGCATTCTGTGTGTTACATCATAGAATAGTAGAGAGTAGTGAGGTGGACCAACGTCACACCAAGCTCCATAGATTGCGACCTGACCCTTAGTTACATCAACTCCATCTGAGCTTCACATCTCTCACCAAAACATGAACTCAAAACTCAAAAAGGACTCCAAAAGATACTAAATATATGATAATACTCTCGGATCTAGATACCTCGACCTACCTCATCCATCTTCTATTTATACTACAAAATTGGATTAAACCATTACAATATGACTCCAAAAACCCTAACCCTATCATGTCTAGGTTTTTCCACTTATGCATCGAATTTCCACAAATCATGTCGTGCATGTTGCTTTTCCTCAAAACATGGCGCACTCTCCTTCTTGGTCCCATTTGCCTCATTTGTTGCACTTACTCCCAAAAATTTCTGCTCCAATAGGCCCTAAACACTAATATGTGGCTCATCCTGAGCCACTTAGACTGAATTCACTTGTTGTAGAGCTACCTCTAGTGCCTGAAAATTAATTTCTAACTCTTTCACTCTCTCCTTAGCTTATGCACTCTTTTTTGCCAGTATATCCACATCATGCGTTGTCATGTGCTCTTTCATCACTTCCCTGCTTTCTACATGTGTCTGTGTCAGTCTTCCTTTCTTTGTTTGCAGTTCCTCTATCACTCTTCCAACCTCTTATTGCAATGGCTCCAATTGAGTTTGCCTTGATTTTTTCTCTCCTTGTACTGACTTCAGTTATGCTTGCAGGTTCTTCATTTCCTGCGCACTCTTCATCCTTTCTAGGATGGCCATTTCTTTTTTCCTTTGTTTTGTCTCTTGTACTTTTGTGGTTAGTTTTTCCTATCTTTGATCTAGTTGTTGTATCCTCCCATCTTCTTCCAGACTGGTCCAAATGTTCGCAGTCCTAGCATATAGCTCCACAATTTCTTTTGCTTCATGCGCTATTCTATCTATGTGCGCAGTAACCTACTACTCTCTCTGTTCCTTCACTTTTGGGGGTTTGCTTGGAGTCAGTTTCTATACTAAATCTTCTATCTCTTTCTTATATATCTCCATATTCAATGCAATCTTTTGTATCTTTTCTTTGGATGTGACCTCCCATTCCTGCGCACAGTCTGGTATGTTGTTGTATACTTCTGCAACTTTATTTTCTAGCTTATCCGCGCACTTTTTCTCCTCTTCATTTTCTAATGTTATTTTCTCACATGTTACTTGCAATATCTCCTTAACTTCCATGTTTTTCTCTAAGCTGGTGGCATCCACCCGAGCTCTAAATTGAACCTCCTGCATTACACTCGCTTATAACCCATGCAACACCTTTGTGAGTATGTGTTATAGAACCAACTCTAGATGTTCTATGTCCTTCAACTTTGTTTGTGCTTTCTTCTCGTCTACTTCCAACATTTCCTGTGATCTGGAATTTGTCATTGCCCATTACTATTGTTTTCACTGTCTTTTCTTTCTCTTTATGTGTTGGTGCTTTCTGTTTGTTGATGCCTAAAAAAACGCAACATAAAATTCCTTCCTACAAATGGGTTGCAATGCATTATTACTTATATATTTTTTAATAATACTAGATAAGTGGGACCCCTTGATAAAAATAATGATAGAAAGTGATCCTCTTATTGAGCTCATAATTACATTACGAGAAATATTCACAGTTTGAGAATAAGAGTGGAAATCCTAACCTATTTCCATGTGCAACTAATGGTTGTTAACGGTGCCAAGCAATTGGATTTCAAAATGGAGGAAATGTTTATTTTATTAAACATATTAGTTCTCTTTTTCTACACTTAGATTTTGATATATTGTTCAAATATAAGCCACATCCAACTCATGGTATATTTGCCTACATGGAAAATGATTATTATGGGAATATAATACTCCACTACCAAAGTATATGGGACATATTATTTCGATGCTAAGTGTTAAATGGGAATTCATATGAGAGGTCGATTCAACATTGAATTTGGAAATGGTATGTTATGTTTTATACATATTGGATATGCGATGGTGATATTCTATGTTTGGAACAATGTTTTTCTGGGAGTTGGAAGGACTCCATATTTGGCTATGGTTGATGGAATTAAAATAAGGGAATTAACGTGCATTTACTGCACATCGGCCTTACCCTACCTCGAAGCTACCACCTTCACTTTCTCCTCACATTCGTTTTGTTACTCTGGTTAGCAGCGCCTCAATTGTGCTCGGTCTTTGGCAAAGAAATAGTTGTTCTCTTAAGATTTATGGCACTCTTCTCACAGGTATGTTGGCTCTTATCTCTCCATTCATCATGTTTAGATCTACTCCAGATAAAATTATTATGTTGGCTCTTATATTTTGTGTGTGGAATGTGTTTGTTTTCTGAAGTTTATAATGGATTTGTTGTGGGCATTTTGGTCCTGTAATTCACAGTTTGATCTGGGCTTCTTCCTATTAGCATTTAAATGTTTCAAACTGGAAATATTGTTTGTCATTTTATTGTATTTGATATATAGGGTTGTATGTTCCTGGCACAAATGTAGTATTACTATGATGTGGCGGTTGGAAAATAAATGTGGGTGAAGGTGATTCGGTTTCACTCATTTTGTATGATTAGTTTTGAGGGTTTTACCAATAAAAATAAATATACAATCGGGTCTTTTGACTATTGCGTAGCAACCTCACCCTGGAGGATGGCCATTCTTATTATTACTATGGATTGGATGTTATGGGTGGCCTCTGTGTTTTATCTTGCTATCATTTTGATGGAAAAGAGTCAGGTTTTGCTTTGCATGCATCCCATGTTTCAAACCCTACGCCTATATGTCTTCTCCAAGCCTCGTTTCCTCTTCTAATATACAAGCAAGTGAATAAAAGAAAAGCCAAATTCTAAATTTTGTTTAACTATTTGACCCAACAGTCGGAAAGATTGATATCACCCACAAAATCATGGCTTGTTTGTTATTTATCTATGAGGTGATTTGGTCGACTTTGAGTTTAGTAGGAATGCTATGGAAACAATTCCCACCAGGATCGCATTGGGTTTCAAACCCGGTTTGTGTGCAATTGTTTTTGGAGGTTGTGATGTAAATGTTATATAACAAAAAGATGATAGCTCTATGTTTCTCTTCCTATCATGATGTTTCAAGCATTTTGTATGATTATGACTGAGTTAAATTGTTTTGTAAACAATCTCCTACAGAACGTTATGATAGTTTTTAAAAGGAGAAATGAAATTTGCAGGTTTGATAATCATATAAATTTCCCTTGAGTTTTATATTGTGCAGTTTAAAGTTATGGATTCTCTGTGTTGAAGTTTAAAAGAGTGTTATGGCACAAACATAATTTGGTGGAAGTTTTGGAAATGAATGTGCATAGGCAAACAGTGGATATTTAAACGATTTTGTGGATATTGGCAATGTTGATTTTAAGGTTAATAAATGTTATTTCTTGTATCATAACAGTAATCGCTATTATTCTCGTTCATTATTTCATTTTTCGCTCATTAGATTCCTGCCACCTTTCCAATAACATTTAATCCATCCCCTGTTTTTTTATCTTGAATTTCATTTTTAAAGGAAAAGGGTTAAAGAGGAATGGATGATGATTTTAGTTGAAAATTGTGTTATGGAGATATTGTTTTTGAAAGAAAAAGAGCTCTTCTTTTTGCTTGAAGAGTATTCATTTGTTGGTTCATGTCCATGCTAACATTTTTCATTCATTATAAAGCCCCTCATATTCCTAATGACCCTATGATTCCCTGTTCAATTGCAGTTAATTATTAAATTGGATGAGATGGGTTGTGTCAATGGATGGATTGCATACGCTTCTATTGTGAATTATAGAACCAACATCTTGATTTTATCTAGGTAAAGTATTACTGAATGGATTATTAAAAGTTTTCATTTTCTGATTGGAATATTTCTTCAGGATGACCTTCTTTAGTAGGGGCAGCAATGGCAGAGGTACAAACAGAGGTAGAGGAAACAATTGGAAAAGAGGCCATAGAAGGCCATGATTCTCAATACATTTTGATGTTGATTCGTAAGAACTAAATCGGCTTTTCCAAGCTGGGTTTTTTAATCTAGTTGGCCAAGGAATTTTGCAACCTAGGCCTGAGAAGCCTCCTTTCCAACCACACCAAAATTTCTCTGGTATTTGAGTCCCCCCTCGTGTTTCTATACAGCCAGAACCACCTGCCAATAATGGTTGGAAAAATATCGTCCATCAGTCTGTTTCACACCATAATGGTTGGCCTACAATATCATTTCCATTTCCTCCTCATCCACCACCATTCAACCCAAATTTCCAAGTTTATTGCATTTTTTCACCAGCCCAGTCTTCACATGCAAGCAAAAGGTTCAAAACTACCATTCCCGAAGCAAAGATTGATAAAGGGAAAAAAGTGGCCAATTCCCCTAACTCTTCCGAAAATTCCTCTGAATCAGTGTCATCTCACCTCCACCTCAAGGATAATTTCTCCCATGTCATCAATGAAATCCATCTTGAAGGTTCCAATCCACCTAATGTTGTTGCTGAAGGCAAGACAACATAAATATCAAAGGAGAGTAGTAGTGAAAAAAGGCAAACCGCCTCTCATAGCAAATATGGTTTTTAATGTTGTTAATGTTATTTTCTTTTGGGGAAAATTTTTATTGGTATGACAAAATGTTTGGACAACAAATACACATTTAGACTTATTTGTTTTGGACAACATGGATATGATTCTATTTTTGGATATAGTCATGGACAACATGGATATGATTCTATTTTTGGATATAGTCATGTTTTATTTTGATATTAAAATATTTGACTATTAATATGAGGATGGGAGTTACAAGGTGGATATTTGAGTTAAATTTTTGGGGTATTATATTTCATGTTTTGATGATTATTAAAGAAAAAAAAAATGGAGTGACAAGGGGTCCCACCTATTTAGATATTATTTAAATAGACCCTTATTTATATATTATTATTTATTTGTATCAACTAATTAGTAAAGCTAATTAAGCTTAACAAAAGAAAGGTAGTTGAACTAGCATAACTTATTGAGAAAGAATAAAAGATCAATCAAAAGAAGAGACAAAGGGGGAGAGAGCAGAAGGATAACTTCTGATGTAAGTTCTGCTCTGTACTTGTGAGATACTTATTTTCTTCATTCATTTTGATTTTACTAGAAATCTAAACCATATTGATGACAACAGGGTCTTATTGAAGGCAGCGGGATTCAAAACTGAATCATATCTTTCAAAAACTTGTTTCTAAAGGTTAAGATCTTAATTTGGTTGTCTGTGTGTTCTTGTTTGTTTATGGATTATATTTCATGACTGATAAAGAATATTTTGCAGAGTCAAGTGACAACACTTTTATGGCAAGTTGATCTAGATCTTTAGCTTCTATTTTCTTTTGTTTTCAGAGTCTTTTTGTATGGTGTCCATCAGAGACTTCTAAATATGACTTTGGTCCCCACCCTCACAGGGGTTTGTAAAGATAATTTTTCTTTGTATCTCAAAATGAAATTAATATAAAAATCAGATTTATGATTTCAATCTTACATGTGTATCTAAATGATATTTTTCAAATCTTGTTTTTATCCCTATCTATGTACACACTTATATATATTTATGTTTTCTTTGTTTTTCACAGATGAATATAATATAACAAAATCATCCTTGATCCATCGTACATATTATATGTGGATTAAGTGATTGTTTTGAATTTAAAGCTATAAACTTCGGGTAACATTCCCAACTATCTTACCTTAGCCTGGGAAGATCTAAAAATGCTTGAGTAAGGTTCTTCATACCTTTTCCTCAACAATGTGCTTTGTCTTTCTGATGCATTGTAGGCTTATGTGTTTTACTTAGCTGCAGCCTCTGTAGGATGTCGTGTACTTATACTAACTTCTCCATAATTTCTTCTCTTTGTGCCTCTGTTGAACGTATTGCATCCTCCCCTCTATCATGGACTTTGTATGCGACGAACTCTGCATCGTCTTTTGTAATAGTGAGGACTGGAGGATTCTTATGATACTTCATTTTCTTCCTTATTTCTCCCTCTCCTGTTCCATTCCTCTTCTTTGTTTGGGTTGAGGTCTGTGCCTCAATTTTCTTCATTTCTACGTCATCATCCTTTACTTCCTTTTGGCAAGAGGTATTTCCCTTTACCTTCTCTCCATCCCCTTTTACTTATGCCCTTGCATTGTGTCATTCTTCCTTGTCTTATTTATTTTTGCGCTACTTCCTGAGGTTTGACTATGCTCTACAGCGTTCCTTGTATTTTCTATTGAACGGCTTCTGCTTGTTAATTTGGTTTTGTCCCTTTCTTCTATGTTACTGGAACTTTCCACTACATCGGCTAGTCCTTCACTCTACATTTTACTTCTTCACGTGATGTGAAGTACCTCATTTCTAACCACTTCTTCTTTGGATCTCTTTTGGCCTTAATCCACATGTGGTGTCTTGAAGCCTTAAAATTAGTAATTCCTTCATTTTCCTAGATTACTTCAATTGGGATTCTCCACACATTAGTTTTCTTTCGCTGCATATCTTCCACAAACTTTGAAAATACTATGTTGTTTTCCTATTGGTTCTTAGGGCCTTTTTTCTACCATAAGGTTGTATACTATGTTGCACAACATTTCCTGCTTCTATCCAGAAAGACTAAAAATTTGGGTTCCTGCTAGCCTACCAAAGCTATCGATATCAATAAGCAAGAATAATGGAATTCTGTCCCATTATCCTATGCATCCCTGTAGTCTATCAAAAAATGATTCAATAAGTATGGTGCCCAGCTTAATACTACACTCTTTGCGCATTGCGCAGCTAGTGCTATGACTCTTGTTGGGGCCTCTTCCTTTCTGCACTTCTTCAATAGTTTACAGGCCATCAACTTTGTGGAAAACTTCGTCATAGGATTGTTGATGTCCTTTATTACTATGACCCTAGTTCCTTTGTTTGTCTCGAACTGTGCTTTAACTTCTTCTGCAATTTCCTTATCCCTTGCTTTATTGTCCAAGTAATCCTCTGGTTTTATGCTGCTCATTGGAAAACTTGCGATCTTTGCTATGAGGTCTACATCTAGACGGACCAACATGTTCATCCATAATATACCTCCATGTACTATTGCTAGCAGTTGTTTCACACAGAGGCCCACATTCTATCCATGCTCAAAATATGGTATGTCCATTAAATTCATAATGATTGAATTGTATAAACATGTGATCCATTGCGTTGGCTCTAGAATTGGTTTCCCTAAGGGTCCTACCTCCCCCTTGTTCTCTAAGTAGATTTCCTACGCAAGTTCAGTAAAATTTGTTGTATATGTTACATCATGATCTGCATATTTTAATTTGGGCACCTTCCCTAGCATGTCTTCAACTGCAACTACGGCATCTGGGATATACGGTAATGTCATCACTATTGAGTTTTGTGTGCTTCGTGCTTTCCTCTTCTATCCCACAACTGGGTTTTCTCCTGCAAATTCATCCTCAGCTTCTTCTTATTATTCTTCCTCTGTCTCTTTCTTGCCTTTGATATCTTCAACTGGGACTTCTTCGACGATGGCTTCATGTTTTTGTTTTTCCATTTCCTCCACTTTTGCAGGGTTTTCAGTATTAGGGTTTTCCCTGTCATTAGGGTTTTCTGATCATCATGCGCTCTTACCCACTTGGACCTATTCTGCGGTTGATCTTTCTTCTTATATCTTTTTTGTACTAATGGATTCAGTCTCCAATGTTGTAACATCCTTGATATCAATGAAATTTTTTGGTTTGGCCATTCTTTCCTTCTTCCTTCCTGATTATCGGGTCACCCTCACAAATTGTCTGGGAGTTCCAACCTTAGGGGGTGCCATATTGCTTGCCTTTCACCTGAATGAATGTCTCTCTTTCTCAATCACACTTTTTTTTCTCTCGTAAGGTCTTTGTTACTAAAAAATAGCTAAGTGTTGGACTTGTTCAAGCTTTTCCCCTTTTATAGCTGTTTTTTTGGTTTCTCGGTCATCGTTTTCCTTTTTCTCGTATATTTCCAGTTTCCCTATGCATTGTGTTTTCCTATGCATTGTGTTTTCCTTTCTTCGACGTAGTGTAATTTGTTGTTGTGTTATTATCTGTCGTACTGGTACTTTATTTGCGCAGAATCTTCATTTCTCGTCACCCTGTCTTTCTGTTTGTTGTGCATTGTCATCTTTAATTATTTGTCTATCACTTATTCCTCTAACTACTTTTTTTTTTCTTCATTTTTCAATTTTTATCTTCCTTTTTCTTCTTTTAACTCCTATTATTTACAATATGTACAAGTCTACTTGTTGCGCTGCAACTACTGGGGATAATTGGGTTGATTGTCCCTATAATGTTTAAGTCGACTACCATTCACCAGTCTTTGAATTTCCTTGCCTTCTAGATATTCCAATTGTACATCACCTCCATATGTGATAGACTTCATCTGATATGTGTTGGATTACTCAAAGAGGGGGTGAATCAGTAATAGAGAAATTTAATCCTTTTTAACCATATAATCCAAGTTTTATATCATTGTAGCATTATCATCCAATAATTGCAGAGTAAATATGCAATGAACAAATGAACAATCATACACATACATAGTACACCAGTGTTTTACGTGGAAACCCAAAGCAGGAGAAAACCACATAATGTTTTTTCTTATATGTCTTGAATAACTACATTCATTGGAAGCACCAACTTCCTTTGTTTTCCAGCTGCAACTGGAAGGAGGCTCCAACCCCCTAGTTTCTCAGCCTACAACCTGAGGGAAGCTCCAACTCCCCAATTCTTTGGCTACAACCAGAAGGAGGATGCAACCCCCTATGTTCTCTAGCTACAACCAATTTTCCTTGCCCCGTCCAAACCCCCTGACGTATAAGTAGAATGATGGAACCACTGCCAGATTATCACTGTGAGATATACTGTTGTAAACCTGTACCAATCAACCTGCACCAAACAACCTATACCAATAACCTGAACCATGCATCAACCATGCATCAACCTGTACCTCAACCTGTAATCAACCTATACCATAAACAAGTGCATCAACCATGCACCAACCTATACCAACCAACCTGTAAT
>ML839744.1:11727-24578 GCA_009831015.1 Picea engelmannii | reverse complement strand
CATATATTTTGGGATCAAATCTTGCAGGTAAAGATCTAAGCACTTTTTGCACAATAATACCATTTTCAACTGTTTCTCCTAAATCTCTCATAGTATTGACTACTTCATCAATATGTAAGAAATAGGTATCTATATCTTAAGATTCTTCCATCTTTAAACTTTCAAATTGAATTCTATATGAGTGTAATTCAGCATTCTTTACCTTAGTATCTCCTTCATATACCTTCTTCAATTTGTCCCATAGCTCTTTTACTGACTCACAATGCATTACTTTAGCAAATTCTGAACCTGCCAATCCTCCAAGTATTGCATACATAGATTTGGAATTACTCTCATAGAATTTCTTCCCTGCAGCATCTATTGTAACTGTTGTTGGAGTCTTATATTCATTCAACACAACTTACCAAACATCTACTCCTTGAGACTGCAAAAACAACTTCATCCTGATACTCCAAAAAGCATAATTGTGTCCATCAAACAGAGGTAATCCATGTTTAGTAAAATCGGATTTCTTATCCATTTTTAAGGATCAAACTTCTAGTGATTAAACTGAATCTTGAAGTAACCTACTTTGATACCAATTGTTATACAGGATAGCCTAACTGAGAGGGGGGGTGAATCAATTAGATAAAATTTCTTTCCTTTTATTTAACAGATTACTCAATGAATGCAGATTATGCCTTTTACTGTATGTCATGCTGCAAATCATTCAAATAAATAAATATGCAATCGCATAAATAGACAATGACACAAAGATTTTCATGAGGAAACCCAAAAGGGAAAAACCTCTTCTTCTTATGAATGAAAGGCAAGATCAAGCTCCTCTTTACATTCTTATTTTATCTGAGCTACAACCCAGATGAGGCTGCTACCTCTATTTCTTCAGCACCTACTAAATGGAAGCTACAACTCTCGGATGTACAAGCACCAACTTGTACAGGAGACTTTACAGACACCCCTTGCTCCTCCCTACCACCCTAAAATCATTCTCTATCACTAAGAACCTGCAATCCAACTCTTTATCTTCTCTACCAAAGATTAAGAATTCAAATCCTCTCTGTTTTTCATATCACAATTCATTCTTGACTAGACAACTTAGATTTATCAACTGTGTATGTGTCTTCCCTCCTCTATATTTTTCTCTTCCTCAAATTTTACAGAGCCATATATCTCCCATAATCCTCTCTGTTTTTCATATCTTGCAACATTCAATTTATATATCTTCCTGTATCATCAGCGCGTACAATCAAACCCTCAGGCTTCAAAGAATTAGTTACAATAACTGAATAACTACCTTACAGTGATCATTATTTGTCAAGGCCTCAAGAAGAACAGTAGCCACACAATCAGTTTAAATATTTAACCAGCACCGTTCGATGATCATACATTTGTTTTGTCTCAGCATAGAATAACCCTCGAGCGCTTCGGCAAGACACTTGTGCTTAAACCATATGCCCATTGGCTATGACCACGAGCTTAACTAAAATGCGTTTTGCATTTCAGCATTTCGACGTTTTTTTCTTTTCGGGTTTTCGAGACTCACAATAGTCCCTTTCTGCATTTCATCTCTTAGCATTTCAGCATTTTGGGGTTCACTACTTCAAAGGTTAAAGTTCCTTTGATCTTTGATTTCCCAGTCTTCGAAACTCCGAAATGGAGTCTTTGTTGATGTCCCTGTTTTGAGATTTCAGCGTTTCGCATTTCGCAACTTTAGGACTCCTGTGATGAAGAGTGTCAACTCTTGACTCCTCCAACTCCCAGTATACGAAACTCTGAAACGTCGTGGTTTCACATTTCATGATTTCATCATTCTTGTCGTGAGTTTCCTTGACACCTCCAACTCCTGGAATCCCGAAATAGAAACTCCCAGAATCATGTGACATGTGTCCCTTTCKGTATTTCGRCATTCATGTTTCGGCATCATTTTGGATTTTTGCATTTTGGCATTTCACGAGTTGGAATGCTATCGCATTTCCTTCCTTTGATTTTTGATTTCCCGATATCCACTTTTCTCCGATCGACGGTCCCAAGGCCTTTCATGATCAGAYGGTCCTGATCTCATCGGGACTTTACGCTCTGATCGACGGCCCAYAKCCTTTCATGATTAGACGGTCTTGACCCCATCGGGACTTTGCACGGCCCACATCCTTTCGTGATTAGAYGGTCCTGACCCCATCGGGACTTTGCGTTTCACGATTTCGCGTATCATAATGTCGAAGGTTGGATCTCCTCCTTTCTTTGATTCCCGAATTCTGAAGGAACTCTCAGCGAACCACCGTGCAGCTTCAAGTTTGACATTAATGACAAAACCTGTGCAAAAAAAAACCTGTGCAAACTGACCAACAGATGTTTCTGTCTCTTCAACTTTCTTGATGAGCTTAACGATTTTACTTATCAATGTGACAACTTCTTATTCAAGCTTCTCAACCTCTTCTTCTTTCTTCATTATCTGATACTTCATGAATTCTTCTTTTCTTTTCGCTTCTTCAAGCTGAATTTTTAATGTGATTATTTCTTCTTCAAGTCCTTTCTCTTCTTGATCAAACTCTACCTCAAGCTGGTTTAGATCATTAGTTATTTCCTTAAGATGATCTATCAATATCTTCTCTCTCATTTCTGCCTCTTCCTTCTGTGCTGCTATGTTGGTTTCCAAACACTGCTTTTGATATTCAGGATTTTCTTCGATCTTTCTCACTTCTTCTAGTTGAGTTCTTAAGTTCTCGATGACATGTTGGGATTCTTCAAAAATGTGAACACTTTCCTTTTGTTTCGTCAATTCTTTCTTGAGTGAATTGTTTTCTTCTCTTAGTTCATCTAAAGCCCTAATCAATTCTTCTTCATAATTGTCTTCCTTTTCAATTAGTTTTTTTGTCTCATTTCCTTCATGGCATTCTATTTCAAGATGTCCACATTTTTCACAATTAATCAAAACAACATACCTCTGGTGATTATGTACTCTTCATCTTTTGAATCTGCTTGACATGGTGAACATAATTCTTCTTGATTTGTATATGCATCTTCTTTGACATTTTCTGAATCTATGATGGGTGAAGAATATATATCATGTAACTTATCCCAAATTTCTTTTGTTGATGAACATTTACCAACCTTTTCTCTTACCGGATTAGGTAATCCTTCCCAGATGAAATCCATTGCTATTTTGTTATTCTTCCTCAATTCCTTCTTGGCTGTAGTCTTTGCCTTTTTTGAACTATCATATCCTGTAACAACTGATAGCCAAATATAATGTCCCTGTGCATGCAAAAATAATTTTGTCCTTGTGCTCCACATCTCATAATTAAAACCATTCTGACCATTAAAAATTGGTACTCCATTCTCAGAATAATCCATGATCTCTTTCTAGTGATTAAATTTTTTCTTGAAGGAACCAACTCTGATGCCAATTGTTGGATTACTGAGAGGGGGGGTGAATTAGTAATAGAGTAATTTAATCATTTTTAACCATATAATCCAAGTTTTATATCAGTGTAGCATTATCATCCAATAACTGCATATTAAATAAGCAATGAACAAATGAACAATCATACACATACATAGTACACCAGTGTTTTACGTGGAAACCCAAAGCGAGAGAAAACCACGAAATGATTTTTCTTATATGTATTGAAGAATTACATCCATTGGAATCACCAAATTACTTTGTTTTCCAGCTATAATTGAAAGGAGGCTCCAACCCCCTAGTTTCTCATGCCACAACTTGAGGGAATCTCCAACTCCCCAATTCTCTGGCTACAACTAGAAGAAGGCTACAACCCCCTATGTTCTCTGGCTACAACCACCTGTCCTTGCCCCATCCAACCACCCTAATGTATAACTAGAATGATGGAACCATTGCCACATTATCACTGTGAGATATATTGTTGTAAACCTATACCAATCAACCTGCACCAAACAACATGTACCAATAACCTGAACCATGCATCAACCATGCATCAACCTATACCTCAACCTGTAATCAACCTATACCATAAACAAGTGCATCAAACATGCACCAACCTATACCAACCAACATGTAATCAACCTGTACCATAAAAAATGCACCAACCATGCACCAACCTGTACCTCAACCTGTACCATGAATAAGTGCATCAACCATGCACCAAACCTATACAAATAACATGTCACAACAAACTGTCCAAACAACCTATCACAACAACCTGTCTCATAAATCTTATCAACCAAATCATATCTAATCACCAAAATCAATCACCAACACAACTCTCAAGGATGTGCATCAACCAAGCATAACACAACAACGTATAATCATCACCAAGATCAATATGTGCTTATAATAATCTACCAATACAAGTATGCTACATCATCCATAAACCATGTGTCAAAAATACTACTAACAAGTGCCTCCAACCATGTACCAAGTATGTACCAATCATGTATCAACTACTCATCAACTATGAATCATCAAGATGTACCAACATCATCAACTATACACCTCATGTATGTGCCAACTCATCAACTACTTATCTCAACCATGTACCCAACATGTACCTTAACCAAAATCCCTCATCAATTTCATCATCCAATTATGATTTGTAACTATGTAATAGACCTGGTGTATATGATCACATACCTTCAAACCTTCCTTAACTTTCACAACAAGAGACTAGCATTTTCATCAAACTTTTATTTAGTCTCACATGACTAGTTTGGGATTAGTCAACAACCCTAA
This sequence comes from Picea engelmannii, assembly GCA_009831015.1. Lineage (NCBI taxonomy): Eukaryota > Viridiplantae > Streptophyta > Pinopsida > Pinales > Pinaceae > Picea > Picea engelmannii. The sequence continues at coordinate 19,870 of ML839744.1, read as the reverse complement.
CTTGAAATAATAATAACTGTGTACCTTTAATGAATAAACATCTGAAAATAGTACACAATGTTTTTTCAGTTTTTTTTATGAAATTCCTTCAGATGTCACTTCTTGGAACCTCTCAGAAAAGGAGTTATAGCAAAAATGGCATACCTTGCTGAATTTTGGCCTATTCTAAAGAGCGACCTTGTAGAGCATTCCCCACACGGAATATTTATTGAATCAATATGAAAATGTCACACGGAATACTAAATACTGTACTATAACCAACACATTTTTTCTTACTTAATTTTGATCTGTTATGAATAAGTTACGACGTTTTACTCGAAACACTTGTTTTAGACTAGTTTCAGGACTAGCCACAAACCCTATTTTCCACATAGTGTAACTCCAAAAATACCACGACCCACAAGCTGAATTTTTTACCATAGATACTTGGATATGTTTCCTCAATGGCATATCAATTTCACAGTCTGAAGCATTCTATAAAAAATGTTATTGCGAAAATGGTGAGGTGACCTGTAAATAACATACCTTAGAAAGCATCATCAAAAGAATTTATCCTCCCTTGAATTCCGGCCTTCTTTTCTTCACCTTCCCTCTGAAATTCAGCTTAGATATCCTTTGGTTACCTCAGTCCTATATAGATATTCATTATTCTCAAGTGTGATTTAAAATTAGAGAGCCTTGCCTCTTATTTATACTCTCCAAGTAGCCTCCTTAGAAGCATCTTCTAGGTCACTTTGCCCACTTTCCTTATTTTAGGGTTAACCCACTTCTAATTTCTCCATTAAATTTATTATTTAAAGAATTTATTTTGTATTCACTTTGAATTATAGTACACTCCTCACTTCACTTTATTATTTACCTTCTAAAATCTCTTAAACCACTTTGACTATTTTGACCTGTTGGGGCTTCTAGATGACATATGAGGGTCCTCCAACTTCGTAAGGCCATAACTCTCAAACTGTGAGGATTTATGTGACGTTCCACATACCAACAAAAATGGCATGAAATGTACTATCCATATAGAATAGTATTACCTACAAATATATCAAAACTCATACCATTATACTTCAAACAAACTTGGGTCCATTACCCAAGCCTGGGTTCTCCAACTTCTCATGGCCATAAATCTCTAACCGTGAGGATTTATGTGACGTTCCACATACCACCAGAAATGGAATGACATGTAATATCCATATAGAATATTATTACCTTCAAATACATTAAAATTCATACCATTATACATGAAACAACCTTTGGTCCATTACCCAAACCTTTGTGCTACCGAAATTCGCTACCAGACTTTCTTCAAGGGTTGAAATCAATAACTAAGGGTTTACATCAATGTATAATATCACTCTCCAATGGTTGACATCAATGAAAACCAAAAACCCATACCAACTATCCATCAACCTAAGCCAATTGTCTGACAACATGGCCCCAGCCAATGCATTTTGATCTTTCATGGGTGTTGCAAATACTTATTGTCATAGAGGAGAACCAAATCTCCCTCCTTAAAATTCTTCTTTTTGATATGTTTGGCATGCCATGATTTATCATTTTCTGTATGTACCTCTTGATGAAAACCTTCCATGGTTTTTTCCTCTTCTAATTCCATCAGTTGATCCAATCTTTCTTGTGTTGTGTCACTTTCTGTCATATCTGTAATTGCTACAATGTGCAGACTTGGTATCAAATAATCTAAGGGAACTATTGCTTCTTGTCCATGCACCAATCTAAATGGTGGCTGCCCTGTTAGCTTCTTGCATGTAGTCCTATAAGCCCAAAGTATTGTTTGTACCTTCAAATCCCAATCATCTATGTTTACATTAGAAATCTATTTCAAGGCATTCTCCAAATTCTTGTTGAAGGCTTCCACTGTCCCATTTGCTTGAGGGTGATAAGGATTTCTCTTCTGATGATGTATCTTAAATTCTTCAAGAATTTCCTCAATTTTATTGTTGATGAAGTGATTCCTCTAATCACTCATCAATATTCTTGTACATCCAAACCTCGTCACTACATGTTCAAATAAAAAGTGTGTTGCACTCTCTACATTGAAATCCTTCATTAATGTTGCCTCATCCCATTTGGTCAAGTATTTTGTTGTTGTAATAATATATCTGGCTCCTGATCTTCTGGTTGGTGGATTAATTGGACCTACAAAATCTACTACCAATTTATCAAACACTTATAAAGTTACTTTTGGTATCAGTGGCATCTCATACCTCCTAGATGGCTTCCTAAATATTTAACAAACATCAAACTTCTGACAGTATTCCTTTGAATCCTTGTGAATTGTTGGCCACCATAATACTGCGCGATAGCTTTTCCTTCATAGTGTCGTCCAACAATCCCTTCATGTGCCTTGACCAAAATAATGGGTCTTTCATGCTCCATCACACATCTTCTCAAGATGTTGTATGCTCCTAGTTTGTATAAATGACCTGCAATCAACAAATAATCTGTAGCTCTAACCACCAAATTTTTCTTCTACGTAGTAGTAAATTCTCTTGGTGAAAATACTATACTCAAAAACTCAATAATGTCAACAAAATACTCATCATCTATCTGTATTGAAAACAATTTTTCATCTGAGAAATTGTCTTCCAAGTTACCGTGTTCTTATCCATTAGTTATCCTAGATAAGTGATTTGGTCCTGCATTCAATCTTCCAAACTTCACCACAAATTCAAAATCAAATTATTGGAACAAAATTAGTCATCTATATATCCTTCCCCCCAACACTGGCTCTTTGACTAAATATCTCAGAACATAATGATTTGTAAACATCTTTAAAATGTTTCCCTAACAATTAATGTTGCATCTTGTCAATTTATGTCTTCACTTTCTCTTTGTATATTGGATTCAATTTGTAAGGCCTCTGTCTGATAGGTCTTGCTTCTGGTTTCAACGATATCTTCTTCTCTCCTAGCTCTCCTACTAGCCCCTTCATCTCTGAGAATTTTTGTGGGAATACAACACTGTACTTGTGCGGTAATTTTGTGATCCTTTCTACTATCTGATTATCCCAATAATCTCCAATATTGGCCATCTTTGGATTTTCTGTAGTTCCAATGTTGATATTCTTGATCCTTAATGGTGCAGCATAATATTTTGAATCTAGCTTCGAACCTTCTACTTCCATTTAACCTTCCACTTCTTGGATCTGGATATTGCGTGGATTATCTTCTATTGAATCTTCTGCTTCTGGGATGTGATAATAGTGTAGCAATTGTTTAATTGTCTGTCTAGATTGCTTCTTGTATGTTGGAACTATTTCAAACTCTGGTTCTTCAAATATCTTATCTCTTACCACTTTCAGTGTTGTATCGATCTCTGGACTGTCATGCTCAAATGAAAATGTAACTACAAATTTATGTTGTATTTCTTCCCAGGTAGCAGTTTCTCTACATTGTTCCAATTCTGTCTACCAGTTCTTCGGAATGCCTTATAATGTGTGAATAAAATGGTGTGGCCATTCTTCTGGTGGTACTAATATCCATTGAACTATTCACTTTTCTACATGCTCTTGAGGTCGTCCAAATCCCTCATATTCCTCCTCATATCTATGCTCTCACTCTGCACTGAATTTGATGTGTAGTAACCTTTTGCACTAAAACCAATTGTTGATCTTTACCTTGTGTGTACCCCACCATCTTGCAGGTGTAGATTTTAAAGCAATAACTAGGGATGGTAATCTCTGGTTTTCTAAAATATCTACCTAAAATTTCATTAAAAATTCTTCTAAATCATTCAACCCATAAAAAGTAGGAGGTTCTCTTACCTCTGTACCAACACATCTTAGCGCGCATCTTTCTGACGCATCTCATCGTAGATAATTCATGTAGTCATTACTTCTAGTTTTCCAGTCCTGTGTTAGAGTCTGAAGCACAAGAACTAATACTCCTCCAACTCAACATGTCATCTGCAGTTGGGTTGATATAATCCTATTCACGCACGGTAGTTATGTATAATTGATTTACATGTTCTATCAGAATATTATCTGTCTCAGGTTCCACATACCTTCCTCCTTCTGAGGGGTCTAATGGCGCAATAACTCTGTACTCCCCTAATTCAAATATCATTTTTCTGGTCTTCAAGTTGATAATAGATTGGTTATCAAAAGCCAAATCCATCCCCAACAAAGCTATATATGGTGAAGGCGAAGTGTTGTATACTATGTCGATGACTTCAAAGTTGTCATGGTGTGCACACCATCTAGGTTTACTGGAATCCACTTCAACCTACCAATTGGCACCACTATGTGTTGATTTTCCAACTTCAACTGAATAGGTGAATACCCCAATTGTGGTTCACCCATACCTTCCCAAGTTTTCTTTGGTAGAACATTGACTTCAGATCCTAAGTCTAGTATAATATCCCCCCTATTGAAATATCCTATGTTGGCATTCAATCTGAATTCCCTGTTGGTTCTTCTCTTCTTACAGACCTGATTTATTCTTTTTACCCCGTTCTATTCTTCCTAACCCAATGGTACTGGTCTTGATCCTTCTTGGTTTCATCTTCTCATGTCTTAGCTTTACCTCTAGTAACTATGTTAATCTTCTTCCCATCTTCTTCTCTATTTTCCACCCCAATCCATTGCACATTTTGATTAGTATGGTTCCTCTTGTGTTGTATCTTTATCAAAAGTGTAGGACAGTATTTTGTTTCATGGTCTACTACACGACAATACATACATGTCACAGGTGGTTGTGGGTAGTCTCTTGCATAGTGCCATGGTTTTTGACAGTTATGGCAAACAATTGGTCCACGACCTCCTCCAAAACCTCTTCCTCCATGAAATCCTCCTCTGAAGCCTCATTTTTGTCCTTGATTATATTTGTGCGGTGTATTATATTGGGGTCATTGATTATACTTTGGTTTTGCGTTATTGTACTGCAGTGGTATTGTGCACTGTTGTGCAGGATTATACTGTTATTGCCCCTGAAATTATTGTGCATTATATTGTGGTTGTGTTGCAAATTGTTGCGCAGGATTATATTTTGGTTGTTGCGCATTGTTATACTATGAATGTTGTGCAGGTTTTCCTACTACATTTTTAGCATGCACCCTATATGTATCTGCAATCCTTTCTTTCATCATCTCCAAGGTTCTACAACCCTTGTCTTCTTGTCCAACTAACTTACAAAAGTTACAAAGTGTGTTCTTTGGTATTATCCGATACTTCTGCATTAGGGGGAAGTGATAGGGATCATCCCATGTGTTTTTCAAATCTCACACAATGGACCTCCTAAAGCTAAAGGGTTTGGCATACCTACTCCAATATACTGCGAAAATAATGGACACTCATTCTTGTGATGGCCTTCTATCCTGCACATTGTACATCCGACATCTTCTCTTTTCTCTTATCCTTTGTTCTGATTCAACTAGAATGTTAAGTTCTTCATATATTGCTTCAGATCTTACACTGATCCAGGTGGATATCGGTGGCCACCCACCTCTTGCAACTGGCTCAAAACAATTTTCTGACAATTTTGGAAATTTATTATTTTTAGCAATTTTTAACTTCTGGGGCCATTTTGAGGGCCTAAATGAAGGTTTTTCTGGCTCTAGATTCTCAATGATATCCAAAGACTATGATTGAGCCCCCAAAACGAATCTCCATGACAATACCTTTCCAACGATCTATTGTGCACCCCAAACGGAGATCGTATGCCAAAGTTATGCCCCCGGGAAGTTCATATACCAAACTACCCAAAACAAGGTCCAAAAAACTGTTGGATTTTCATCTTTTGGGGTTAAGGTTTTGTATTTTATTTATGATAAAAATGCCTTTGGAGCCTCATTGTAAAATCATCTTCTTGTGAATACGAGTAGCAGACACATCTCTTCTAAGAGATAAGCTGCCACCATTCTAGCGAGCCTTTCACTCTGTATTTTTACAGTCTTTGTACATTTTCTCTCATTAATAGAAAAATGTGTATTATTGTATCTCTGTGTTTATGGTTGCATCTATGATACATTTTTGTTGTATTATTGGATATCTGAGATATCTCTGTACATTTATTTATTATATCTCTTCTCTCATTTCATGCTGAAAATAATCTGGATCAGTGGTATCAAAGCAGGTTTCTCTTGATCGTTTTTCAGTGCATGTCCCCGACAAGGTACGAGTATATAAAGTTCGGTCTCAATATTGGATCTCTTGAAGACAATCACTCTAGCACGCCCAAGAAGCCCTCCATGGCGAAAGAAAAGAAAAATGACAGAGTAGACGATTCTATTAATATGTTGCTTGAGCAAGCTCTCACGCGACAGAGGGACGAAATGATGGAGAATTTTTCCCATATCCTTCAACACCTACCGATAACAACAGGCACGTCTTCATCAAGCAGCCACTTTTGAGGCACCTCTTCTTTCAAGGTAAAAGATAATTTTGATATTCCCATATTTGAAGGACAGATAGATGCAGATGCCTTAGAAAAATGGTTAAATCTGCTAGAAGGTTATTTCTCTATGCATAATTTCTCCGATAGGGAAAAGATCACCTTCACACTCCTTAAGGCTCTCCCCCGTGTCAAACATTGGTGGGAAAATTTTTTGGAGAAAAGTTCCATAGAGGAGTCTGGAATATATGGGGTCGAGCCCACTTGGAATTTTTTTGTGGATGTGCTAAAGGAACAATATTATCTTGTTGGAAATTATGAGTAGTACATGAGATGGAACACACTACGGCAAGAGAGGGGACAAGAAGTTATGGAGTTCACCAATACCTTCCATACCTTGTGCACCAATCTAGGTATCAAAGACTCCTAACGACATTTGGTTCTGAAATACTATGGGGCTCTACACATATACATCCAAACTGAAATGGATTTTTTGGACATCTCATCACTCGGTGTTGCTTATTGATATGATGTTAAAATCGAGCAAAAATTTAAGCACCAAAACAAATGGGAGTTCAGGTCTGCAAATCCGCAACAACCAAAGTATGATAAAGACTATCATAACAAACAGTGTTCCGAAAACAAGTCCAAGCCACAGGAAAACAAGGGTCATGGAAAGATGAAGAAGGACATTGGAAAATGGTGTGATTTCCACAAAATCCCCTAGCACACCATCGATGAATGTCGCTCAAAAAATTCATTAGTGTCCAAGATCAAAGAGAAGGAGCCGAGCATTGATTCAGAATTTGATTCATAAAATATTGATAGAAGACAGATCATCGACGCATAATCCACTACTATTTTCGTGACTGTAACAATTCAACCAGAAGAACCCACAGATACTAAAGAGCGAGATCACCTTTTTCATTCACAGATGTGTGTGAAGGAGACCCCGTTTCATTTTATTGTTCATAGTGGAATCCAGAAGAACCTCATCTCAGTAGAGTTCATCAAATAGTTGGGATTGTCGACAACACCACACCCACAACCATACAACATCAGGTGCTTTGCCAAAGATGAGATCTTTGTGTCATCCAGCAGTGTCAATTTTCATACGGCATCCAACCCTTCAAGGATGAGGTATTATGTGATTTTGCCCCACTGGATGCTTGTGATGTTCTCTTGGGCTAGCCATATATGTGGAAGTGACATGTTATCTATGAGTCTAGACCCCAAGTGTCATTATTACTCTGGGGGGTCATCTCTACAGGATACTAGAGGTAGTTCCAACTACTGTCCCACCTAAAAAATGCCACAAGGTAGTATATCATACTACAAAATTTAGCTTCTTCACAATATTTTCAAAAGGTGAAAAGAAGGATACTGAAACCACTACAGCCTCGGCACAAGCACCTTCTATCCAAAAGAAGAAGGTCGACAAGAATGCAACAAAGCGCAAAGATTCCTTCTGCATCCAAACATCTCATGTAGCCCGACCAGTTGAATAGATTCAACCCTGCCAGCAACAGGTTCATGAAATCCTTCCACAATGCAACATCTCCAGCAAGGCAAGCAGCGCATGTTATCGGACTAATCGGTAGGTGCGGACACTAACAGATCTCCCTAGATCCACCTGGATCTAGAACAAAACAAGACAGAACATGACACTTTCCTTAAGTTTTAAATATTGAATTTACTAACTAAAGAAGGATGGGTGACATACCATTTAAATGTTGCTTCCTCTCGCCATCGCCATCCTAGCTCCGTTCCAACACTCATACAATAATGATCCT
>ML839743.1:0-42664 GCA_009831015.1 Picea engelmannii | reverse complement strand
GAGGCAAATGCCAAAGTCAATGGAAAGCCAGTGCCTCACCGAAGATCCTGATTTGGTCTTTTGGTGTCAACTCATATTGACAAGTACAAAGACCTAGGCTATCTGCTTACAACCCACATCCGATTCCACAGTCCAGTGTAGGATTCCTTCGGAAATTAACAGTTCGAGAATCAGGTCTAAATGAAACAGAATTTAGTCCCGCAAAGAGTGGGCTTATTAAAGATTCTTATTACCTGGCAGTCAATTATTTTTGACCATGAGAGCAAAATCCAAAACAAAGGACATATCAACCACAATCAATCCGCAGCCACATCTCAATCTCAATCATTAATGATACAGACGCGGCGATCAACTGAAACATGACCAAAACCCTAAAACCCAAACCCAAAAGCTTGCAAATGTAATTTTGAGATGTAGCAGTAGTCATGTTGACTTCGAACAAAATCTCCAACAAGGAAAAAGCAACTGTGATTTTAATAGGCTTGCATTCAAGAAGGCAGCACAAAGACGACACTCAGAAGCAAAGGGACCCACAAAACACACAGGCTTCTCAATCTTCAATCTTTGGAGCCAAACAACATGTTGGCTTACAAGCAGACATGTCTCGCTTTTTTTGGTTATGTTGCAAGGTGGAGAGTCAGAAAAGGAAAGGATATTTTATAGTTACAAACAATTGCAATAAGCAGTAAGATAAGCATATCCAACTGTTATTTCACACACGCTTGCATGCCTCTGCTTTAACCCTTTAACGCAAAGCTGTATTATGTATCTTTTTGTGTGCAGTAGTGAAATATAAATATCTGAAAAAACAAATACCTATACATGTAGATGTCGCGACCATGCCCGAGGCGGCGCTGACAGAAAAAGCAGGCCCGAAGAAAATGAGCAGTTTCAACCATTTGCGCACTATGTGCCCAAGGATTAACCGTCTGCGGAAACGATTCAGTCCTCATCAAGACATGATCTCCTCTGATTCCCATGGGGTTCACATAGCTCTTCACACCCACATGAACAGAAGGAAACTGCCCCTGCCCCATGAATGGCTGAGCTGGATATGGTACCGCCAATTCTGGGGCCATACCCTTCATGAAGGCATCCACAGGGGGTGGTTGATTATTGCCGTCATTAGGATTCATCCCATGGGGGCTGTTTTTGTTTTTCAAGATGGGCATGCTACTGCCGAGTTCATTGGATGGGGGACTGGGTACCCTGGATTGTGGGGCAATTGGGTAGGGCACCCTTTGTTTTTCTTCACGGCGGGACTCACTTGGAGGGCTGTTTTCAATGCCTGAGCATGCACCCAACTGCGACATGCTTGTTGTGCGCCTCATAGCAGGTCGATGGCGTTTGCCCAACATACTTCTTTTTCTAAACGCTTACAACACACAGATTCAGAAACGCTAAAATCTATAAACGCATCATCCAAACCCGTGAAATATCAGCTGAACCCCGCATGTTCTTCAAATACTATGAGCAGGTCCTTTTACAGGATGCCGATTTGCTCCATGAAAAAGAAGAAATGCAACACATGAAAGCGTGGTTGCAGCATGAACACCGTCTGCCCCCTGAAATTTAGCGGTTCCGATAGTTTGAGAGTAGCAGAAAGAGGAGGGGCGAGACTGGGCCTTCGAAAACTAGCAGTAAAGAAATAATCAGTACCGTCCACTCACGCTGTGAGTGCCGTCGCTCATACCGGTAAACGTTTCGCGACTTTTTTGGGGGAAGTTTCGGCCTCACACGTGGCCGCCTCGCGAACCGTCGATGGGATTCTCGGCAGCCGGTCCGCCGGCTTTTCGATTCTTTCGCTTGTCGGTTGGAGAATCCAGAATCCCTTTTTAAGGAATCTTGGCCCGACTTCTCTTTCTCTTTAGTTTTGTTTTGGAATATTCTTCTCAACTCCACTCCTTTCCTTTTAAAAGTGTGATTAGGGTAATTCTAGTGTGACCATTTCTTACCATGTCAATTACGAAATATGCTTTTCTCATAAAGAAGGTAGTTTGACCAATTTCTTTTGTTTTAAGGGTTGTTTTATTTAATGGTTAAAATGTTTTGGGCAAAGTGCAAACTTTATCCGATGTATAATTGATGGTAAAGATTTGTTACTTATTACGGTATATTTATTTTTTTAATTTTTTTTATTGAAATCTTGTTGAACATTTTCATTTTTTTTTTTGTTTAAATTGTATTTTTGAAAATATAAATGAATTCAACATCCTCTAAAATTTTAAAGGCACTTAAATTATATAAACTCAATTACTTATGAAGTTCCAACAATTTTTTTATCTTGATCGAAAAATATGCTAATAAAAACTCTAAAAATATGTTAATAAAAACTCTAAAAAATGGAACATTTATGACTAGGTCATCACATTCCAACCATTTTTATTATACCAATAATTATTATTTTTAAATTAAAATACTCATTTGGACGGATAATTCAATTTTACTGGGTCCATCCAAGTACACTATTGCAAGTGAATCTAATAAGAGACACAAAGCATCATTCATCAATTACATAAATGTAGATGGTGCATTACATAAACCAAAAAACATTACCAACCAATCGTATATACCTTGTCTCGTCTTCAAAGTGATCTTATAGGTGCCTTCTTCTTTGACTTGTACTTGGTAATGGATACCAATAATTATTATTTTTAAATTAAATATATTTTAATTTATTTCTTGAATCTTTAATAATAATAAAGTAGAAATTAATAATATTGTTATAATGCTTTTATTATATTATCAGTTAATTTTAGACATTAATAATAATACATTTCATCGTATTAATAATGAATATTGAAAATATTTTGATTTTTTTTTTCTTAAAGTAATGATAATGGAAAATAATAACACCATTGTGAACATATTTTTATCAATTCAGCAATGGAATAAATTAGTTTTGGATTGAACTTATTTATAACATTAAAAAATGACATTTTTATAATTTAAATTATTAAATATATTAATTTTAGATTTAATGTATTTTAATCAACTTCTCAAACAATAATATAATAATGAAAAGTATTAATATCTCATTAATGAATATAATATTTTGAGCATATCAATAATAAAATATACCAATTTTAGATTGAGGATATTTTGATCCATTTTCTTGATATCAATAATAGTGGAGAGCAATAACACTTTCATATAATGTCATTTATGACCAATGACAAAGTATGAATCGTAGGGTTTTATAATGCCATTTATGACCAGTGACAAAGTATGAATAAAAGATATGATGGGGTACTAATTTTTATTATTATATTTTTAGTAAATAAAAATATATTTGTTTGATCAAATTGCGCATATTAAAAAAAATTACATGTATCGAATTAAATATACGAGCAATTTTTTCCAGACTGCTTATTTAAAACTAAGGCTTGATATTCATTTTTGTAGACATATTTTACTGAATCAAGATTAAACTAACTTTATTTACAACTTCAACATTTATACATTAGATTTCTAAAGCTACTTCAACATACGTACATTAGGCTCTGAGGTAACTTTTACACATACACATTAGGCTTTGGAAGCAATTCCCTATGGCCTTTTAAGATACCATAAACTTTCCTTTCTTCCTTTGGGGGGGATTTCTTTTTAATCAATGAAAAGGTTTACCATTGATGGATAAATCATTGATGGATAAGTAATTGATTATGGACTTCTTGTTGTATCTAAGCTAGATGGTGACTTTTTTGTTTTATTGAAATGCTATTAGTAATCAATAACTATTTCATGTGAGATATTACAACGTGGTTAGAAGAGTCTCAATAGATAAAGAGCATTAGAGCATCATTTAACTAAGCAATCACCACATGGGGTATTTATTCAATAAGTTTTGTGAGACTTGCAATTAGCCCTATATACAAACATAAACACAAGGGGCATACAAGGGACAAACATGTCATGGGAATACTTGAACCTTTGTGTGGGTATTATTAACTCTGCATGTTCATCGACTTGGTAAGCCCCCTTTGATAAATGGAGATGGCATTTCCTTCTCTTGAATTGAATTGTCATATTCATGTTGTTTCTTCATCCCACTAGAGGGATTTCCAACTATGAATATCTACATAGATGAGAAAGGCATTGAGGCCATATCACATCACCACCCTACCCAATGTCATTGGTCTAGGGTTGGGTACCTAAGTTGATGCCATTGAGCTTGGTTTTTCTGCAAGTTGTTTTGATGTTGCCTCTTGAAGCTTCTTCTCCGCTAACCATCATCATATGGGTCTATTGATTTTAAGTTTTTCCTCAAGGGAACATTTGTTCGACATGAATCTTAAAAATGGTCTATATGATGGTAACTCCTACAATGAAAAGTTGTGTCATGTATTCTAGTACCTAGATACTTTAAGAATTGTCTCACTCTAGAATTGTCTTATTTGTTAGGTTGACACTAAAGTCAAGCTTAAAAAAATGGCCACATGTATTGACATTATTTTGAACTTGACTTATATTTGATTTAATAAATCTGCACAATACATTTTCAATTTTTTTTTGCTCTTGTTTGATCCTAATTTTCAATGAAATTATTTCTCATGCATCATGCTTTGCTTTCTCATTCATCATGAGTAAATGTTGAACATTCCTCATACATTGTTAATGTAAATCTAGTACATTGGTATTTCAAAGAGTTAGCTCAACCAATTGTCATCAATGTTATTGGACATTTGGCTAGTTTGTGCTATTAGAAATCTTATTTGTATCCCCTTATGTAAAGTACACTAATCTATGTTGACACATTTACTAAGGATGCCATCCATGAGTATGAGGAAGCATCCCTTGGATTTCCCCATAAAATTGTTCTTTAAAAAAAATTATAGTACATTGGTGTAGTGCTTGAACTCTCTATTACACACTTTCAATTTTCCCTATAGTGAAATTAGCCTATTTAGTTAGATTTTTGAACAAATTCTTATCAAACAATGTAGTCTCTTATGTAATTGCAAACTTGAACCCCACTCATACACACCCCCTTTGCATTGCAAAGTTATTATTTATTTATTTATTACAATTAAATGTAATTAAACATTTGCACAGTTAATATTTATCTATTACGAATAAATGTAATTACAAATTAATTACAACTACACAAAAATTTAATTAAAGCATTTAAGGAGTTCAAGGTTTTAGGATATAACTTGAGACATATATAGGTGCCGAGACTTATATTGATCCAGATTTATGAGTGGAACGAACTGACTAACATATTGAATACAATAACACAGAGATACAAAGCACAACAACAGATATCCAATGAACAATAACTTCTATTGAATAAATGAAATAGGCTAAAACTGTAAAACTGCAGAACTGAAAACAACTTGCTCGAATGGTGGTAGCTATCTTTGAGAAGAGATGTGGCTGCTACATGCATCCGTCTGAGAATAATGATTACAATGAGGCTCTATAGGCCTTTTTAACATTACTCGTGAATTCCAAAACCCTAGACATCCAAAAACCTAACCTTAGGAGGTGAAACACCAAAAGTTATGTGGGCCCCGCTGGGTAAGTTGGTACCTCAACTTCTTAGGGTCGTAAATTTTTCATACAACCACCGTTTTAGGCGCGTGATAACCCGTTGGAAAGGTCTTTTCAAGAACTACCCATTATGTCGTCAAACTCTGACTTTGTTTACAATTTGACTGTGGCAAGCCAAAAAAACATTGTTTAGGGCCCCAAAACGACCCTAGAAGTACAAAAAGATGTGTTGACATGAAAGCTTCCAAATTAAGCCAGTTGGATTAGGTGGACGACCACCAGTATCCACCTGGAATATGTGTAGGGCTTCAGAAAGAAAAGAAGTGTAGAACCCACAATTACAAAGAAGTATAGAAGAACATGTTGAATTTAAAACTGTCAAGAGGAGCCAGTTGGAATAGGTGGGTGGCCACCAATATCCACCTGGATCAGTCCTCCCCCCTTAGGAAGCAATGGTATCCATTGTGTTGAGTTCCCCCATCAAGTGAGGAAACTTCTGTTGAATTTGGCCCCAGGTGAGCAACTTTCCTTGGTGTAGGAGTTGTCATGCCTTGACAACCCGATAAAGCTAGATCCTCTGCTGGAGAGTGCCCTTGACCTGTGTGTCCACTATATGATCAATGGATTCTTGTTCCATGCAGTCAGGGTTGAGCAATGTTGGTGTCAGTTGTTCAACGATCTCTGAGGTGTCCAATAGTGGTGGAAAATATGGCCAAAGGAGGTCCACATTGAACACTAGGTGCAAGCCAAGGAAGGGTGGAGTGTTGAGCTCAAAAGCATTGCTACCCACTGCCTTGGTGATAGTGTAAGGCCCATAACACAGTGGGAGGAGCTTTTGATGGGGCCATGTAAGACGCTCTTTCTACAAATGTAACTAGCCCTTGTCTCCCACCTGAAACTGGCGTAGTACCCTGTGTTGATCATGGTGCTACTTGTACTTAGCATTGAATTTATGCAAACTCTCATGGACCTATTGGTGGATGTGCTGAATCCGCTCAATGAATCTAGTGGATTTGTTGGCCTCAGAATGAACATGGGAAGATTCTGCATGTGTGGTTGCAAGAGGTAGTGCAACATCAATGGGACCCAAGGGTTGGAATCCCAACCCCATCTGAAATGGGATATGGTCGGTGGAGCTATGGAGAGCCCTATTAACATATGGAAGGCTCTCATCCCATGTATGCAAATGCTTAGAGTTGTACATGTGCAGGATGTGCACAATCATCTGATTAATGACCTTTGTTTGGTCGTCGGTTTGGGGGTGGAAAGCAGTGGATTTAGTGAGCTTACCAGAGACTCGACCAAAATGTGTTGAGGAACCTGTTGTCCCGATCGAAGATGATGGTTTGTGGTATCCAAAATGGACCCACATGCATTCGAAGAAGATCTTGGAAGTATTTTTCGTTTTGATGCTCTTCTTGCAGGATGTGAGGATGTTCATCTTCGAAAACCGATCAACTACCACAAATACACAATCATTTCCCTTCTTGGTGGATGGAAGGCCAGACATGTAATCCATTGAGATGGATTCCCAAGGCCTCTCGGGAGTAGGAAGAGGGGTGTATACGCCTTGCTTCTTGATGTTTGGCTTAACAATGGAACATGCAGTGAAATATCTGATATACTTGCGGACGTCCTGTCGAAGTTTTGGCCAATAAAATTGTTTCTATAGAATGGACGCAATTTTCTCCATGCCAAAATGTCCTGCCATCCAACTGTAGTGAGCCTCCCAAATAAGCTTTGCACGCTCTCTTTCAAGAACACAAAGATGGCCCAGATGGCATAATAGTCCGTCCTGAATGTGAAAATCGGTGACATTTGTGCATGTACCCAAGAGTTGATAGGTGGTGGTGAAGTTCGGATCTTGTTGATAAAGTTGGGGCCACTAAGATGCCTCATGTCCACAGGAATGGAGTATGGTGGTGAGTGCAGCCACTAGAGGTCGATTGAGGCAGTTAAGGACATGATTTTTTCTCCTTGTCTTATACGTCATGTTGAGATGGAACTGTTGCAGGTAGGTGGACCACTTCTGATGGCAGTCGTTCTACAAATTTCCCTTGTGTCTGTATGAACTACAGAGGCTTGTGATTAGTGTGGATGATTGTCTTCTTTCCCATAATGTAATGTTTCCATTGACGACATGCTTGTACAATGGAATACATTTCCTTGTCATAGGTGGGGTATTTCCATACAATATCTGAGAGTGTCTCACTATGGCATGCTACCGGATGACCATGCTGAGTGAGAATTGTGCCTACAACATAGTCGGATCCATTAGTCTCAATCTCTAACGGTTGTTGCAGATTGGGTAAGGAGAGTACTGGAGCTGAGCACAAGCGATGCTTAAGATAATCAAATGCTCGTTGTTGTTTCTTCCCCCATGTGAACTTTTCCCTGCCACTGCCCTTGGTCACTTGGCTAAGGGCCCATGCAATATGGAAGAATCCTAATACGAACGATCGGTAGAAGTTGGTCAGTCCCAAGAAGATACGAAGCTCGGTTAGTGTGGTTTGGGCTGGCCAATCATGGATGAATTGGATCTTAGCTGGATCAACATGTACCCCATGCTCATCAACAATGTATCCCAAGTATTGTACTATGTTCATGCCAAAGGAGCATTTTTCCAAGTTGGCATATATTTTGTGTTGTCGCAGAGTGCTCAAAACCTGTTGAATATGTTGCATGTGCTCCTCCCAAGTTCTGCTAAAGATGAGGATGTCATCCAAATATACCACAACAAAAAATTTGGTGAAGGGCCTCAATACATCATCCATCAACCTCATGAAAGTGGTTGGTGCATTTTTTAATCCAAAGGGCATGACCAACCATTCGAAGAGACCTTCTTTAGATTTGAAAGTTGTCTTCCATATATCAGTTGGTTCGATGGGAACCTAGTGGTATCCATACTTTAGGTTAATCTTGCTGAAGAACTTTTCCCCCTTGAGTTGGTCAAGAAGGTCATCAATTCTGGGAATTGGGTACCGGTTCATGACTGTGATTTTGTTTAGTGCTCTGTAATCAATGCAGAGCCGCCAGGTCCCATATTTCTTCTGCACCAGTACAATCGAGCTTTCGGAAGGGGAGGACCTGGGTCTGATGTGCCCCTTTTGAAGAAGCTCTTGGATTTGATGCTTGATTTTGTCATTTTCCATCAGTGAGCGATGATAGACTGGTCCATTAGTTAGAGGTGCACCGAGGGTTAGTTCAATTGGATGCTTGACTTGGCAGTGCGTTGGTACCTCGGTGGGTGAGGAGAAGATGTCTTTGTACTCTTCCATGATCTCGTCCACTTGCTTCTACTGCAAATAGAGGCTCTGTGTAGAGGCCACAGATGTGGCGACAACCTTCTTCTTACTGTGAGCCCGGATCACAAAGAAGACGAACTTCTAGGTCTGTGAAATGACCTTACTACATTTCTTAGTAGAGATTAAAGAAATAGCGGTAGGCGATGCTACCTTTGGTATCCTGTACAATTGTCTACCCAAAGTAATAATAACACTGCGAGGTCTAGACTCATACAAAATGTGTCACTTCTACAAATATGGTTGTCCTAAAAGAACATCACAAACTTCAAGGGGAACAATATTACACAATACCTTGTCTTTGAAAGGCTTGATTCCATAGGGCAGACGACACTGTTCGCTAACACAAAGATCTCTTCCTTGGTGAAGCCAGTCGATGGTGTAGGGTTGTGGGTGCGGTGTCGTTGGCATGTCTAACCACTTGATGACCTATGTTGAGATCAGGTTCTTTTGACTGCCGCTATCGATAATGAAATGAAGTGGATCCCCCTTTACCCACATTTGTGAGTGAAAGAGGCGTTCCCCTTCCTCTGGTTCTTCTGGTTCATTTGGCTGGAATTTGGTGGTAGCAATAATGACGCTGGGTTCAACATCGATAATCTGCTTCCCTCCTTCTAGATTTCATTTGGAGTCAAAATTGACCATTGAATTAGAATCTTTCAGCTCAACCACGAGTGACTACTTGGAGTTGCATTCTTCGGTGTTGTGCCAAGGGATTTTATGGTATTCACACCATTTTCTCGTGTCCTTCTTCGACTTCTCATTACCCTTCTTGTGTTGCGACTTGGACTGGTTGTCCTGAGAGTGGCATTATTTTCTTTGTCCCTTGTTGTGTGGGTTGGGGCCTCCTTTTCCTTTTTTCGGTTATGAGGAGTTTGTAGATCCAAACTCTCGCCTCTTCTGCTTAAATTTATGCTCGATCTTGACAACATATCTATAATCCGTACCCAATGATGCGATGTACAGAAAATCCATTTCTGTTTGAATGTATCTATGCAAACAAACACAGTATTTGAGAACCAGATGTCACTCAGAGTCTTTGATACCCAATTTCGTGCACATGGTATGGAAAATATTGGTGAAATTTGGTATTGTTTGGTCCCTCTCTTGATGCAGGGTGGTCCATCTTGTGTACTGGTCCTCGTGGCTTCCAACAGGGTAGTAATGCTCTTTAATGACATCCCTGAAGGAATCCCATGTGGGGGAAACCACAAATATTGAAGATTCCTCTATGGCCCTTTTCTCAGAGTAAGTATTACACTAGTCCTTAACATGGGGGATGACCTTGAGGAGTGCAAAAGTAATATTTTCCCTATCGAAAAAATTGTGGACCGAAAAATACTCTTCGAGCATATTCAACCATTTATCTATAACATCCGCATCTATAAGTGATTCAAATAATGGAATATCAAGATTTACCTATACCTTGAAGGGGGTTGCATGGAAGTTTAATGAAAATGCTTCTCCTATGGGCAGCCGCCGAAGGATTTGTGCAAAGTTGTCCATCATTTCGTTCCTTTATCGCACAAGGGATTGCTTGAGCAAGATTTTAAAAGGATCTCCTGCTCCATAATATTTATTTTTGTCCCCCATGGGTTGTTTTCGATGATCCATATGGATATCAGTGGCCACCCACCTTTTCCAACTAGATCAAAATAGTTTTCTAACAATTTTGGCAATTTACTATTTTTAGCAGTTTTAACTTCCGAGGCCATTTTGAGGGCCTAAATGAAGGTTTTTCAGGATTTATCTCCTTAATTATATCCAAAGGAGTAATTTATCCCCCAAAATGAATCTGCTTGATGATACCTTTCCAACGGGCTATCACACGCCTAAAATGGAGATCGTATGCAAAAGTTATGACCCGGGAAGTTGATGTACTAACTTACCCAAACGGGGCCCACATGACTTTTGGCGCTTCATCTCCTAGGGTTAGGTTTTTGGATGTCTAGGGTTTTTGGAATTCTTGTTTATTGTAAAAATGACTTCAGAGCCTCATTTTAATCTTCTTCTTGTGAATGCGCGCAACTGTCACATCTCTTCTCAGAGATAAGTCGCCACCATTCTAGCAAGCTTGTTTCCGCTGCATTTTACAGCTTCAGCTTATTTCGTTATTGAATAGAAAACCAGTTTTAATGTATCTCTGTTATTTTGTGTTAAGCACCTATTAATAATATGTATTCATTTTTTTTTGCTCATAAAATCCAGATCAGTGGTATTAGAGCGGTTTTCTCCTTGTCATCTTAATGCATGTCCCCAATGAGGTCGGAGTACAAAGAGTTGGGTCTCGAGATTGTTTCTCTTGAGGACAGAAGCTCTCACACGCCCAAGCGACCTCTCATGGCAGGAGAAAATAAAGATGATGGGATAGGATATCCTTTCAAACTGTTGATTGAGGAAGCCCTCACGCAACAAAGGAACGAGATGATGGATAGTTTCGTGCAAATCCTTCGGCGGCTACCAACATGCGACACATCTTCTTCAAATGGAGGCGCCACCCCCTTCAAGGTAAAAATAAACTTCGATATTCCTATATTTGAAGGTCAGATAGATGCAGATGTTATAGACAAGTGGTTGAATCTACTAGAAGGGTATTTCTCTGTCCATAACTTTTCGAATAGAGAAAATATTACTTTTGCGCTCCTCAAAGTCGTTCCCCATGTCAAAGATTGGTGGGAAACTTTCTGTGAGCAAAAGGAAACAGAGAAAACCTCATTATTTTCAGTCACGGTCACCTGGGAATCCTTCAGGGATGCTATTGAGGAACAATACTACCCTGTCGGAAGTTATGACGACCTGTATACCAAATGGACCACACTGCGGCAAGAAAGAGACCAAGCAGTGCCTGATTTCACAAATATCTTCCATACCTTGCGCACCAAGTTGGGTATCAAATATTCAGAGCGACATCTGGTGCTCAAGTATCGTGGTTCTCTGCATAGATACATCCAGACCGAAATGGAATTTCTGGACATCTCATCCTTGGGTGCAGCCTACCGATATGCCGTCAAAATCGAGCATAAGCTCAAACAAAAGACGCGGCAATTTGGGCCTTGGAACCCCTCATAAAAAAAGTTGGGAAAGGGCAGCCCCAACCCACAGAACAAAGGACAGAGAAAATATGGACAGTATCAGGACAACTAGTCCAAGCCGCAAGCAAAGAAGGACACCGGAAAGACAAAGAAAGATATCGGGAAATGGTGCAACTTTCATAAGAGCCCTTGGCATAACACTGCTGACTGCCGCTCAAAGCAGTCGTTGGTGGCTGAAGTGAAAGCCTCTGAATCAGATGCAGATTCTGACTCTGAGCCAGAACCAGAAAGGGGAAGATGAATCATTGACACGGAACCCAGTGCCACCGTTGCTACCACCAAGCTCTAGCCTAGTGAACCAGACAAGCTAGAAGAAGGAGAGCGCCTCTTCCATTCACAGATGTGGGTAAAAGGCACCCTGCTACACTTCATCATTGATAGCGGTAGCCAGAAGAACCTCATCTCAATAGAGGTCGTCAAGCGGCTCGCCCTGCCAACAATGCCGCACCCACAACCCTACACCATTGGATGGCTCCGCCAAGGAAGCGATCTTTGCGTCATCCAACAGTGTTGACTGTCGTACGACATCAAGCCCTTCAAAGACGAGGTATTATGTGATGTTTCTCCTCTCGAATTTTTTGATGTTCTTTTTGGCCAACCTTATTTATGGAAACGTCATTTTGTATATGAGTCTAGGCCTCGTAGTGTTATTATTACTTTGAATAGGAAATTGTACAGGATACCCGAGGTAGTCCCACCTAGTGCTATTTCCTTGATCTCTGATAAGCAATGCAGGAAGGTCATCTCTCAGACGGGGAAGTTTGTATTCTTCATGATTCACTCTCAGAATAAGAGAAAGATCACAGCCACATCCAGGGTCTCTATGGCCGACCTCTCTACACAGCAAAAGCAAGTAGATAAGGTCGTGGAAGAATACTCAGATATCTTCTCCTCACCTACAGGGGTACCTCTGCACTGCTAGGTCAAGCACCCCATCAATATGACCCCCGACGCACCGCTTCCCAATGGGTCAATCTATCACCTCTCTTTGTTAGAGAATGAGGAGATCAAGTGACAGATCCAAGAACTAGTCCACAAGGGGCACATCCGTTCCAGCTCATCACCTTGCAGGAGCCCAATTGTGATGGTACATAAGAAAAATGGAACCTGGTGACTCTGTATTGATTACCGGGATCTCAATAAAATCACAGTCAGAAACCGGTACCCGATTTCCCGAATCGACGACCTCCTTAATCAACTCATAGGGGCCAAATACTTCAGTAAGATTGATTTGAATTCTGGCTACCACCAGGTCTCGATAGAACAGACAGGTGTATGGAAGACCACCTTCAAGTCAAAAGAAGGCCTTTTTGAATGGTTGGTCATGCCCTTTGGTTTGACAAATGCTCCAGCCACTTTCATGAGGATGATGGACGATATCCTGCGATCATTCACCAATACTTTTGTAGTGGTGTATCTGGATGACATTTTAATTTACACCAAGACTTGGGCCAAACACTTACAGCATATTCAGCAGGTTTTGCACACCCTGCGGCAGCACGAGCTATACACCAACTTGGAAAAATGCTCCTTCGGCATGGACAAGGTCCATTACCTGGGATACATCATTGATCAACATGGAGTACATGTGGATCCAACCAAGATCCAAGTCATCCGTGACTGGTCAGCCCCAACAACACTCACTGAGCTTCGAAGCTTCTTGGGCCTTGCCAATTTCTACCACAGGTTCGTGTTGGGATTCTATCATATTGCATGGGCCCTCAGCCAAATAAACAGGGGTGGTGGTAAGGCGAAATTTGCGTGGGGCCGGCCCCAACAATAAGTGTTCGATGATTTGAAGCAACGCTTGTGCTCAACCCCTATACTTTCACTACCAGACCTGCAACATCCCTTTGAAATTGAGACAGATGCTTTAGACTATGCCGTGGGCGCCGTTCTCACTCAGCATGGCCACCCCATGGCCTATCATAGTGAGATACTGTTAGATACTGTCTGTAAGTACCCTACTTACGAAAAATAAATGTACTCCATTGTACAAGCCTACCGCCAGTGGAGACATTACATTCTTGGGAAGGAGACAATCATCCACATTGATCATAAGCCACTGCAGTTCATGTAGACATAGGGAAAATTGCAGAATGACTACCATCAAAAGTGGTCCACATACTTGCAACAATTCCACCTCAACATCATGTATAAAACAGGAAGCACCAATTGCGTCCCTGATTGCCTTAGCAGACCGCTAATCGTGTCACTCACCATGATGCTAGACTCTTGCGGCCATGAGACATCTGGATTGCTCCAACTCTATGAGACAGACCTTGACTTGGCCACCACCTACCAAATGTTGGGTGCAAACATAGTTGTCGATAATTTCCATCTTTTGGATGGGTTGTTGTGTCGTCTAGGCCATATCTGGGACCCCGGGAAGTTGATGTACTAACTTACCCAAATGGGGCCCACATGACTTTTGGCGCTTCATCTCCTAGGGTTAGGTTTTTGGATGTCTAGGGTTTTGGGCATTCTTGTTTATTGTAAAAAGGCCTTCAGAGCCTCATTGTAATCTTCTTCTTGCGAATGTGCGCAACGGTCACATCTCTTCTCATAGATAAGCCACCACCATTCCACCAAGCTTGTTTCTGCTGCATTTTACAGCTTCAACTTATTTTGTTATTGAATAGAAAACCAATTTTATTGTATCTCTGTGATTTTGTGTTAAGCACCTGTTAATAATCTGAATTCATTTCGTTCTTCTCATAAAATTCGGATCATTCGGGCTCGGTGCGAATGATCTTGCAAAGGAACGACTGGTTCGAGTCCCAACTTCTTGTACCCAGATCTTGTCAGGGACATGCACAAAGAAAAATAAATGAAGAGAAGACTGCTCTGATACCACTGATCCGGATTTATGAGCGGAACGAACTGAATAAAAGACTGAATATAATAACACATAGATACGAAGGACAACAAGAGATATCCTGTGAACAATAACTTCTATTGAATAAATGAAACATGTTGAAACTGTAAAACTTCAGAACTGAGAACAACTTGCTCTAATGGTGGTAGCTATCTTTGAGAAGAGATGTGGCTGCTACGCACATCCATCTAAGCATAATGATTATAATGAGGCTCTAGAGTCCTTTTTAACATTACTCATGAATGCCAAAACCCTATACATCCAAAAAACTAACCCTAGGAGGTGAAACGCCAAAAGTTATGTGGGCCTCGTTGGGTAAGTTTGATCCAAAATGGATCCCAGAGAAAAAATGTGTCCAGGAAGGCCTAAAAATCAAAGTACTCAAAATGGCTTCAAAACGGACGTGTGCGTAGGCCTTGTCGATACGAACCCAACACAATTTGAACAATCTCAAACAAACACTGTATGCAAAATATATCACGTTCTGTTTCGTTTTGTCAAACAGGCAAAAAAATTGCTGACTGTACAGTCCGTATAGTGCTGATGTGGAAGTTGACTGTACAGGTCGTATGACCGTACAATGGTGTGGTAGGTACAGTGGCAAGTTGACAGGGTAGACACAGTGGCAATTGTTTGGACCAGTCATATTTGGACACGTGGCAGTTAGTGGGAAAGTATTATGGTGCCACGTGGCCCAGTCTTGGGATGCCACATGGCACCCCTCCATTGGTCGGACAATTTGGTTGAAAAATGGTATGGACTCCACGAGAGTCGAACCTGTGACCTTTGATCTGGGTTAGAACATTTTGGCAAGGCCGGGTTACTAGCCCGCCCACGGTATGGCTTAACATCTATATTGTGGTTTAATTACTTAAACTTCACTCTATGTAATTTGGGCGGAGAATAGGGCCAAGGCTAGGCCCCAGCCCCCGATGCAACACCTGGAAACCTTACCATATAACCCTGTTGTATGTTGGTGCATTTTTTATGAATCTATCCCCCGATCTCGGGCATATACCATACGACCGCTTCTATATGACCACTCCGTTGACTATTAACCTTTAGCGGGGATGTATGTGGATAGCGTTTGGTCGGTTGGACTAGCTTTCCAACCAAGGTGCTAGGAACCAGGGGCCAACTAACTATTCAGAGCGCATGGATGCATCAGTTCAGGGCACATGGCCACACTTGTGACCAAGGGCTGAGAGCTAAGGGCTAAGGACCAGCGCCGACCTAACCCAGGGCCACATGGAGGCGCGCAAGTGACCAGGAGCCCGCGTGAAGGGGGATGCGCCCTATATTAGTCCAAAAAGTGGGTTTTAAACATTATATTATGATTTTTATGGATTTTTAACCAATTTTGGGAGATTTAGTCCATTTTTGGAGGATCTTGGGCCGTTTTTGAGGCCATATCTTGGGGGGAAGTTGGGATTTTGTTGCCAACTTCAAGCCTATTTAAACCATAGGTTATTGAAGCCATTGAGGGGGAGGTTCAGATCAGGAAAACACTGATGAATTGTTAAGGCAAAGCCTTTTTTTATATAAGGAAGCCATTGAGGAGAGCACCTATGCGAGCCATTTCTGGGAGCTTCGTACATCCGTTTTCGGTGCCGTAAGTTTTGTTGGGTTCTTGAGATCTAGCAAAACATAGCTATATCAGTTTGTAACCCTTTTGACACTTTTATGATGTACTTTTGAAGCTTCAAACATAAATAAGAAAGCCTCACCCACTAAGACAAAGGCGAGATTGTCAAACTCCGTTATCAACTTTATTGTTTATGGTTTGTTGTTTCTTCATGCTTATTTCCAAATCTGTATATTATCTTATGGTTGCTATGTTTCATCATTAATTTTTACTCTTTCATCAAATTCCTAAATGGTTATTTAACTCATGTTTTAAAACTCAACCATTGTCGTTAAAAGATATTTTCGGATCAAAGTTGGTGCCTCAACTTCCCCGGGTCACAACTTTTGCATACGACCTCTGTTTTAGGCACGTGATAGCCCTTGGAAAGGTCTTTTCGAGAGCTACCCATTATGACGTCAAACTCTGACTCCATCTACAGTTTGACTGTGGCAAGCCAAAAAAACACTATTTAGGGCCCAAAACTATCCTGGAAATACAAAAAAATGTGCTGACATGAAAACTTCCAAAATAAGCCAGTTGGATTAGGTGGGCAACCACCAGTCTCCACTTGGAAGATGTGTAGGGCTTCAGACAACCCCAAAAGTGTAGAACCCACAATTACAAAAAAGTACATAAGAACGTGTTGAACTAAAAACTGTCAAAAAGAGTCAGTTGGAATAGGTGGGTGGCCACCAATATCCACCTGGATCAGATACACATCATCTCTTTTTATAAGATGTAAATTTTGTTTTTATCAATAATTGATGTCAATTTAATATTTGTAAGATTAATTAAATGTTAAGCAATTTATTAATGTTACAATTTGTTTCAATAACTTTATTTAAATAACAAATCTCAAATAATTTTTAAAAAATATTTAAAATAAAAATTCTTAAATAATTTAAAGAAAATAAATTTATATTAAATAATATATTATTTATAATTAAATAAGTAACTTTTAAAAATCAATTTAAAAACATAGATAATGACTAAAGTAAGGTCCCCCTTGCATACCAAGGTTTATAATGACTAAAGGAAGGTCCCCCTTGCATACCAAGTTCCAACTATATGCACATATTTCAATACTATGTGTGTGCACTTACTATGAAGATTGTAAATAATCACCCAAAATCATCATGAAAATCCAACCATTTATATAATTGGGTCCTTACACTTTTGTATAAATAATTGTATCTACATCTTGTTAGCTCTTTCAAATATTTTCTTTCATAGCCAACTTAGGAGATATAGTTCTACATTATAGTTTTTCTCATCTCTTTTACATACCTAACTTCTATCTAGAATTCTAGATCATATTTTTTCTCATCTTTTTTACATACCTAACTTCTATCTAGAATTCTAGATCATACTTTTTCTCATCTTTTTTACATACCTAACTTCTAGACATCTCCATGTTAGTGTCTTTATTATCATAGTTTTCCACATTTTCATTATTAACAAAAGAATTATAATGCCATATTCGTGTTGCAATTATGAATGCTTATATGGTTATATAACATAGTTAGATTTATACATGTTCATGGTTATTCTTAATTTTTGTTAGGTTTGACGTTAGCATTTGTGCCAACATATCTTGAACTTTTGATAATTGAATTATCTATTTGTCGAGAACCTTATATAGAGTTTTGATTTTTGCATGGATCGTTTCATAATATCTTTTATAGTTTATTAAAAAAAATAAAATTGGTGTTATCAATATTGTCAATTTTTAATTTTTATTTTTTTTTTAAGAAAAAATTAGTGTAGATGTAGTAAAGTTTTTGCGAAAGGTTTTTTAAAAGATATTATTTTGTCATTTTTTAAATAATAGTGATATTGATATGATCATTTTTATTTGAAAAGATATTTTTAAAAATATTTTGAATGTTGATGTAATATATTATGAAATTGTTTTTTTTTTTTTTATTTATTTTTTCTTTTTTTAAAAGGAAATATAATAATTTCACTTCTTTTCATGTACTCTTTTTGTTTGTTATAGCAAGATTTGCTTCACCTTATGCAAGTTTGTTCAAAAGACTTTTTTCATTTTCTTATGCAGACTTGAAGTCTCTTTTTGCAGTTCCCAGAGCTAAAAATAATATTTTTCCACATATACGCGCCCTAACTATTATACAACATGCGTATACGTAGGTTGCACCATTAAAAACCGCATACATCGGGTTTTGTACCCAAAATTAAAAAATGGTGTCGGGTTTCCATGTCACGTCACGAGATCCATGATCCTTGACCTTTCATATACTGGAAACGTTCCAACGCAGCCCTTCAATTCCATTTGAAGGCTATAAATGAGCCATATCCAAGCTGTGGAAAAGAATAGAAGAATTCAAATTTGAGACCAAAATTACTCTGGAGAAATTATTCACTTCATATTTAGTCTGCATACCTTTATCCTTTTAAGTTTGAACACATTGTTCAACCCCCAAGCTCTTCCCTACTTGATGGAGAACCTCATTGTCTCTCTTATATGAGCTTGCCTTTGGTGGAGGCCCAACTGGAAGGGACTTAGTTTCTTGGTTCTGAACAATGCCGACATAGAAATTTGTCATTCATACACTTCTGTTGATTACATTTTAATATAAATACTCTTTTCTCGTCCAATTAATGTCTTGCAAATATTTGAATTTTTATTCCATGGGCATATTTGTTATGAATATTGATGGATTATGCTATCAGATGTGCTAACTTTATATATTATCACGATATGCTTGCGTATCTTGGTTGTTGAGGACAAGTTGCAGGTGTATTGCTTTGAGTCAAGTGCTCAATGATGGACTTCATCGAATGTTTGGACGAGGTAGGCTCTTTATCTTGTCTTGTTAGCATATTTGTTTATATATCATACTTGAGATCAGAGTTGATTTCTGCAGTCTTTTCCAGTTGTTGTGGTTTACCCCATGCCATAGAGAGATTTTCCTCGTAACATTGTTTTTTTGGTAATTCTCCTATCATGATTTTTTTAATAGTTATGTTTAGAATTTTTAAGAAAAGGATAAGCAATGTCTCAAATCTTGCCTTAATTTCCTTAATTCTACAAAATATAATGAAATGTTTACCTTCATTTTATAAAATTAAAAGATAATTTTCATAACTTAAACCAATTTTGAAAAAATTGGAGAACAATTAGTTCTCTAATTATTCTCATGGATCTATTATAATATAGTAATGCATCAACATATATATCAAAATTTTATATCTCATAATTGTTCTCAGAGGTCTATTACTCTTTCCATCACAAGCGTGATTTTTGGAAGGAGTTCTCTAATTATTCTCATAGATCTATTATAATATAGTAATGCATCAACATATATATCAAAATTTTATACCTCATAATTGTTCTCAGAGGTCTATTACTCTTTCCATCACAAGCGTGATTTTTGGAAGGAGAGACTCGAAAAATATCATATTCATTCCTTATCTAAGGAGAAAGGTAGGTATTGAATATCATTCTTACTTTAAATTTAAGTATCTCAAAAATATATCTTAACTTAATTTAGTAAACTTTTGTCCAATTCTAATGAAATTTCACAATATTTTGAGAATTTTCATGAATAGAGGGAGGTAGGGTTATGCCCATCATTTCCTTCCATCCCCAACCCACCCACTCCTCCTCTAGAGGTGATTTTTAGTGTTACTCACTTTCCTCCATGAGAAAATTTGTTCAAAATTGGCCAAAATTTAGCCAAATATCACCCCATTTGTTAAAATTTCAAGTATGGAGAGAAGGAAGGCGATGCTTATGCTTGAAATTTCAACAAATTTGGAGAAATTTGATAGAATTTGGCCAAATTTCATAAAATTTAAAACATGCAGGAAGCGGGGGCAATGATGAGCATCTCCCCCTCCCTCCACACTNAGTATGGAGAGAAGGAAGGCGATGCTTATGCTTGAAATTTCAACAAATTTGGAGAAATTTGATAGAATTTGGCCAAATTTCATAAAATTTAAAACATGCAGGAAGCGGGGGCAATGATGAGCATCTCCCCCTCCCTCCACACTTGAAATTCTAAAACATTTGATGAAATTTGGTAAAATTTGGGTTTTTTTGAGTATTTTTATACAAGGAGAGAGAGGGGGTGGTATTTAGAATCATTCCTAAAATTAATATAGAAAGGATAGGTATTTCGTTCAATCCCTCCATGAATGAAATTTCTCAAAAGTTTGCATACTTTCACAAAACTTTGCTAAAAGATTGCAAAATTTCACTAAATTGTCATCAAAATTTGATAAAGAGTTGCTAAATTAAATGAAATTATCTTTTCAAAATTTTACAATTTTTTTTTAATGAAAAATCACGTTTAGTGTTATTACATTAAACTAAATTTGCCATTAAAATTAAGGAAACTAAGGCAAGATTCAAGCAATTACTCATCCTTTTTCTTAATAAACAAAGAAAAACCTAAATATATCCATAAGAAAAAAATGGTAAAATGAGAATAATAAAGACAAAATAATAGCAATAATCGATGAAGAAAACAGATCTATTATATATGTTAAAAAAAAAATTGGAAAAAGAAAATCCGTTGAAAAGAGAAAAACATAATAACCCCTTTGGAAAAAAATGATGAAAATAGTATCACCATTATTCAAAAACCCATACAACAAAATTTTTTAGAAATCATCTTGCAAAACATTATTATATAATGATAATAATAATCTAATTTAAGGTCACACGCTAGCTAAACATCAAATTAACGTATGGGACCTCTTTGTTTGTGAGACAAGGTATCCCCTCCATGCAACAATTTGACGACTTAGTTTATATAGGTATACATACCCTATCCCCTTATGGGTTCGAACACATGACCTCCAAAGAAGAAACACATGTTCTTAACCATCGAACCCACTACATTTAAAAAATAATTAGCCCTTAAAAAGAAAAAAGATAAGAAAAAATGATAATACTCATAACACCACTTTTTGATTTGAAAATATTTTTCACGAATTTTTTTATCAAATTAAATGATTTAGAACCTAGAATTCTCATTTCAAAATAATAATTAGCATAAAATAGGTAATGATATTTGAAATAAATTATGTTATTTTTATTAAATGAAAACATAGGGAAAACTTCAAATCATCTATGAAATAATGTAGTGGGTATAATTAAGATTTCAATTCCTTGCTACATGGGTGGGGTGGTAGTGTGCATTGTCCACATAAAATGTTTTGATTTGGAGATTAAATGTTTTAGTTAAAAAAAAGTTAGATGAAGGGAACAAACAAGGTCCTTCATTTTGATCATTTTGGTTCAAGAAAGGTCAATCTCTATCATATTTTTTTGGAGTTGTCGTTAGTTTAAAAGCATTTGGTATTATATTTGGATTGTTTTTATTGAATGGTTGTTGTATTGAGAACAAACAAGATCCTTCATTTTGATCTATTTTTGGTTAAGAAAGTTCAATCTCTATCATATTTTGGAGTTGTCATAGTTTAAAAGCATTTTGTATTATATTTGGATTGTTTTTATTGAACGGTTGTTGTATTGATTTTAAATTAATGTAGATATGGTTTGTAGATATGGTTTATGAGACAAGGTACTATGTGTGTTATACACCATTAAAAAAAAAAGGTTAAAGAATAGTTTAGAAATGACTAAATTAAATGTATCAAATGACTTTTAGTATGTTATATATAATATATTATATAGATAATAACTATAATTTAAAAAGTTTTATAAAAACAAGTTATGAGTCAAAATAAATCTAATTATTATAATAATTGTTTTTAATAAATATAAATTTTTTATTATCTATTATTTAAAGAAAATTCCCTTTGGACAAATATGTTACATCGTCTCTCAACTATATTTATCTTTAATTGTTGTATAACCAATTTTTTTTAAACAAAGACACATTTGACTGAACACATGTATAAAGGTGAGGACATGTCCTTTTATTGAAAGTCTAAAGAGAAAATTATACAATGCTATTTATGTCCATTTTCCTTATACTTATCTT
Organism: Picea engelmannii; assembly: GCA_009831015.1. NCBI lineage: Eukaryota > Viridiplantae > Streptophyta > Pinopsida > Pinales > Pinaceae > Picea > Picea engelmannii. The sequence goes on along the minus strand of ML839743.1, from coordinate 20,291 downwards.
TCCTTTAATGCAACCAACAACTAGATTGCTGATATATTTATCTTTAATTGTTGTAACCAATTTTTTAAACAAAGACACATTTGACTCAACACATTTATAAAGGTGAGGACATGTCCTTTTAATGAAAGTTTAAAGAGAAGATTACACAATGCTATTTATGCCCATTTTCCTTATACTTACCTGGTCTTTAATGCAACCAATAACCAGATTGTTGATCGTGGGAGTATCTATAACCATTATTTTCTTTTGTAAACTGAATCATTTTTATGATCTAAGGAGTTTAATCCAAACCTCCTCTTTCCAATTCTAAAAAGACTTTTTCGATTAGAAATTAAAAAGAAAGAGTTATCCCTTAAAATATATATAGTAGTAATAATGACTTTTTATCATAGTTTGCCTGCTCTTCCTCTTATGTGAGGTTTCCTTATCTCGGCTTATTTTATCTTTACAGTTTGCTTACCTGCTACTTTCCTTTTTCCCAGAGAATTTTATATCTCTTTTGTCTGCCACCCATCCTACATAGTCTGTTCTTCTACAGTTATACTATCCTATTGATAGTCAATTTTCATCATTTCACTGACCATCAAAATACACATTTTACTTATTAAACTATATCCTTCAACAAGAACCCGCTCTGATGGAGGCAGAAGTCAGCACACTCATGAGTGCGGCTGATGAGGCCATATAGAGCAATGCGGGTCTCTTTACATCGATGGACGAGCTATCCAAGTGCTCTTACCCTTTGTAGTTTCCAGTTGCATCAGTCTTTTCACCTCCGGTTCTTCAAATACTCACCTACCTTCCTTAAACACTACTGCCTCTCCAACTCTAACCTCTCCCCTCATAACATCCCCCTTTCCCCCTGTTATCTACACTACAACTAATCCATCCACCTACATATCTACACCTCAAAATAAATTTCACCTTGCGTCTTGCAGACCCCGTTATCAGCAGATTCCATACAACCTCCCCACTTTGCCTCATTTTGCCCCAACTACAACAACATGTATCCCTCTCCCATATATTTTCAAGGGAACACCCTCTGGTTTTTGAAGTGCTCGACAGGCTATCCCTGACCCTCCCATCTCCTCTGGACCTGCTCGAAAGATCAACGCTCACACACCTGGGGACAAGAAATTTTCTCATAGACCGTGGGCCCAAAAAAAAACAAAAAAAAAGCTATTTCTTGGAGTGGATATTGGCTTGGATGAATCTGTCACTATGGAATTGTGCAGTCTTGTAGGTAGACTTTCCTACAAACATATTTTCCATACAGATTTGGATGATTGGATAGATAAAATTTGGAGGCCATTACTGGGCTACATTCCCACCCTCTTCTATCTTGGACATGGTTGGATCTACTTCCTCTTCAAAACTCCTGAGGATTCCACATCCATTCTGGAGCATCTTTGGACATTAGATGATATCATTCTTATGTTGAAGCGTTGGAGAGTTATCTTTGGCCCTACACAAGACTATTTTCGCCTCAGACACCTATGGATCCTCCTCCCTGGGCTCCTCCTCTATCTCTGGAATGATACGACCCTTAATGCTATAGGCAACTCTTTGGGTCGCTTCATAAGTATTGATCCTAAGACATTTGCGGGCCCAAACAAAAGACTGGTGAGGATACTTGTTGAAATAGACCTACATGAGGGCCTACTTGCTACTCTGGACATAGATTGGAGAGGACATATCACTCGCAAGAAACTAGACTACCTTGGCATACCTTTTAGAAGTTCTCTCTGCAGACAAACGTGGCATTTGAGAAAGACTTGTACTGGCACACTTGAAGATGAAGAGTCAGAAGAAACTATGCCTGAGCTTGAATCCAACATGGACCTATCGGATGAGCACACACAAATACACATTCCAGATTACCCTTAAGATGGTGCTACTGCTGATCTGGAATCTATCTCTAGTAAGCTTAAAGTTATCTATTCGACCCTCTACTTCTCTCTCACATCTCTGGAAAAGGAAATTTTAGACTCCTCCCAACTCCTAAATACAGTTACATCTCCACTCTCTCAGGGAGAGTCCCCTAAAAAACCCTCAGAATATTTTTCTCCTCACCTCACGCCTAACCTGTCTAACTGCCCTTTTGAATCTATCACACCCTTTCCATCTACACAACCAACTTTACACTCCCTATGTACCCCTACTGACAACCCCGATACTCATATGCACTATCCTCCGCTTATCACAACTATGCCTCACCCTCCAAACCTCTCTCACACTCCTGTGCTTAACAACACTTCGACTTTACATGAGTTATGTTACAATGCAACATCAGTTTCTCCATTGACCTGCCCTATACCTTCTTCAGACTTTCCTCACACTTTAAACATTACCCACTCTCCTTACAAGTCAACATCTCAGCTGACTACTACTGCATCAACTGCTGTGACTCTTACACCCTCACTTAGTTCTCTGATGGTTCGGGCACACATCTACATTCCACCTATTACTTCTCTATCCTCAGAAAACTCTAGCGTCCAACCTTTAGTACAAGAGGATCTACAACACCTACCGGGATTTTTTGAAACAAAGTCTGAAGACACCACACTAGAAACTGTTCTAGATACATTACTACCATCATACAAAGAAGTCCTTTCCCTCGTACCCTTGCCTACATATCAAGGTACTACTCTTATCCATCCACTACCCTTTGATTCTGAGTTTTAAACAGTTGATAAGTTGATATCTAAGCCTGAAAAATATTACACTTGGTCTAGAGGGCATGGGTTTGAACATTCTCCGATCAAAACCCACAGTGCTCATCGCAAGGAGGGAAACGTTTCTTTACATCCATCAATGTCTTCACACACACCTTCTGATAATGGGGTGCTGAGAGGCATGAAATCCCTAGCAAGAGAAAATCCATGATTTTTCTCTCCCTCAACATCAGAGGGGTGCCCCCCCCCTCAAAGCTGCCTCCTTCAGAAGACTTCTTACTCTTACTTCACCCGACATCATCTTCTTACAGGAAACTCTGGTCGATATCAACAAGGCTTGTTTATTCATAAAACAATTTCACTCTAGCTGGAACATCTGCTCAGTAAACTCCCTTGGCACCTCTAGGGGTTTAGCAGTGGCTTGGGATCCCACCAAATATGATTTCCTCCCTTTTCTTTTTCGTGGAGGCATCTTGATCTCAGGTACTTGTCGAAATGAAAATAAAAGTATCAATCTATACAACTTATATGGCCCCTGCTCCAATAGATAGACATTACGGGAAAAGGTTGAAGCCCGAGGACTTCTTGATCTTGAAAATTTGATTTTAGATGGTGATTTAAATATTACTCTCTCTATTGGAGAAATTTGGGGGACAACAACCAACCAAGATCCCCTGGATGACTATTTCACAACACTCTTCTTAGCTCATAATCTCTTGGATTATGCTCCAAATACTTTGGCACCCACCTGGCATAATGGAAGGATGAGCATCGATTCTATCTCAAAAAGACTCGACCGCTTCCTTATCTCAGATCAACTCATAACAACAAAAGCTTGGATCCACTCCTGAGTGGTGTTGTCGCAAATTTGATCAGACCAGGGTCCTTCTCAGGTTACCAACAAACGACACCATGTAGTCTAGAGCGCTGTCATTTTCATCTCCTCCGAAGAGAAGAAGTCTCACCCGAAGCGTTGCTGAGAAAGATAGATAGGGAAGGGTAGGGAGAAGACTAAAGAGGATCCATAGAGCAGTCATAACTCATTCATGTTCTTGCACAAGAGACATTAATAGATCTGAAACATATAAATGAAAGAATCCAACCTACTTACGTTGCGAGCAAGCATTTAAACGGTGAACCATTAGATAGAACTCATAAACCATAAGGAAATAATGTAATGCATAAGTAATAATATAAAGACACAACATTTGAAATTTGGTCCTGCTTCATATTATCTTTAGGATCTTTATCTAATTACAGACTCAGAATTACATAGTGGGGCTCGGTACAGACTCTTGGCTCTTAGACCCATGTCACAGAGCTCTAATTCTCTAATTGATAGTTCTGATTCATTACAGATTTAGACCTGTCCTTTCCTGACTTACAACAATTATCAACAGCTAATCCCAAAATCTGGGCAACTCTGACCAACCTGACTCAACTCAACCCAACTAACCAACTTATGACCTAATGAACCAACTGGTGAGCGAATGAGCCAATGAACAGGTGAACAAACTGTTTTACAATTGTGTTCAGTCCTATATATAGCTGGGTTGTGTCTTCCTTCTCAATTTGCATTCTTTCTTGTTCTGTTGCAACCGTTTGTTGCTTTGCTGGTGTTGCGCTAAATTCTGCAACTGCTTTCTGTTTCTCTTTCTCCCGACCTCTGATGGAGTTTGCGCAACTCGTGCTTAGTCAAAACTTTGAGCACTTCTTTCTAAAAAATGAAGGGCCCAATAGGCTTCGACCACAATCTTTAACTCATCCTTGAGTCAAGCTCTTGGTTCTTTCACATCCTCCAGGAGCATCTGTTGTTTTCCCTTGTCCGTATTTTCTTCTTATTTGGGCTCTTCTGTTTGTGCTTTTTCTTCCTTTACCTCCTCAAATGAAGGGCCCAATTCTGGTACCAACTCTAATGCTCCGTGCTTTACTCCTTGAAAGCTTTCAACTTTGTCATTGCATTTCTGGGCGAGGAGTGATGCTTCTGCAAGGAACTGTTGGGTCGTCTCTTTGTTGTACTCCTTTGGCTTGGCCGCAACCAACGATTTCCTCTCGGAATCAGCTATTGTGTCGAACTGATGCATTTGCATTTAGGCGGTCTGAATTACCGGTTGAAAATCGTGCAGCTCTTTCTTGGCTATGGAGCATGCCTCATAGAGTGTGTTTAGTTCATTGTCGGCATGCTGAATTTGGTTGAACTTCTGATGTTGCTCCATGGGGTCCATTGTGATTGCAACTTCTTCATTCAACACATGGATATTTGTGAAAACCTCCTCTAAGACCTCATTCCATTGAGTGATGATGCCCATCGAGTCGCTGACTTTTCTGAATATTTTGGTGCAGTCCATTGTGTGCTTCTGCAGTGATGCTTGGGCATTGTTTCCTTGCAATATTATCTTGTGCATTTGTTCATGTAGATGCTGAGGCTGCTGTTCTGCTTCCTGCTGGACCTGTTGTAGCTTCGTTTGCTACTGGTCAGTGCGATTAGCGAGTTGCGTCCATGCTTCTTGTAACAACTCGATCTGTTTCTTTGGCTCACCTACATCGCTGGCCTCGGGTAGTTCAAGCACAACCTTTCGAATCTTCGGCCAAGCCTCCACAATTTTTTCTTGCACTTTTTCCAGTTTGCGTCGGACTTGGAGTTTGTCATGTGATTCCTACATTTTGTATGTGTGCGCAACAAATTGTTCCTTCCTTGCAATCTCGGGGGATCTCTCGGCCTCCTGGAATCTTTGCTCCAACTGGTGTGTGGATGCCCTGATTAGTCCAAATAATTGCGGCGTTGGCCAATGTACCAGGTCGATAAATGAAGGAGCTGCTTCAGTAGGTGCTCGCGTCTGTAGTGGGAGTCCACCGGTCGTTGAATGGTCTGAGCGAGTTTCTACCTCTTCCTCCATTGGTGGCGTTGGTGTGATTCTCAACCTTAACTTTGCTGGAAAAAGAGTTAGAACCTCTGTTCCAGCTATGGAGAGTTGCATCAATTCTGCACATTGTTGAGGATTCTGGAGAACCTGCTCCATTTGTGCTCGCATGGATTTCGTATCCTACTCAATTGTTGCTTCTGATTCATTGTGCACATATGGTATTTGTGGCTCTTTCGGTGCTTCTTCTTGATGTACCGTGATTTCTTGGGCACCCTCACCCTTGGTTGGTGAGGCGATTTGCTGGCTGTTGTCGGGTTTCAGATCCTTTCTAGCTCGGATGTCTTCTTCTTGCCCTGAATATTCAGGCTGCTGTTCTTGGGCATCTGGATTCAGATCATCCAACATCGTGCTCGGCTCAGAGGCTTTGGTGTCGAGACCATAAAATTTTGATCTTGGTTTGGGTAATTATCTGGTTATTTATGGGATTCGTTGCTCCACTATCTCTGGCAGATCGAGCTGCATCAATTTTGAGGTCGTGGTCTGATGTGGAACGATAATGGTGAGGTTTGGTAGTTGGAATGGTGGTGGAGGGTGCTCAATAATGAATGTGGATGGAAGTGTTTCAGGCTCTGGGTCATCTTGAATATCAATGATAGTGGCGGCTTTGGTCATGGCACAGGTGCAGGGAGTGGTAGATGCAAGGGGTTGTGGGTTCAGGGGTTTGTTCGACGAGACCCTAGTTTTGGGCCTCTTCACCAGTGGTTCAGTACCAAGCACAACGCCCAAGATCTGGTTAACTTGCACACCTAACAACACAACATTGTTTGGTAGCTGTTGGTAGGTCGGTCTTTTCTACGCTCTAACTTTTGTATCTCTTCTTCCTCCTCGGAGTCTGTTTGTGCTGGAGCGTCTAACTTCTTTTGCTCGGGGCCTAAAATCGATCCTTCTCCTAGTTCGTTGTCTTTTTTCTTCAGGATCTCCGCAGGCAAAATTTAATGCATTCTTGATTTACGCTGGCCGCATTTGACTCCTAGCCATGACATGAATTCCTTATCGAGGGCTTCCACATCCAAATAGAACGTAAGCATCCTTGTGTGGAAAGGTTCCTTGCTGACATGTCTCAGCCAGACGAATGTGTTGTGCCAGTTCATGTTGAAGGCGATATTCCTTGTGTTACAGTTGAGGAGCTCCTGCGGGATGCATAGCCTCTGCGTTGCGTCTATCATCCCATTATACCATTTGGAAAATTTTGCGTTGTTGAGTGTCGTGTTCTCCAAATCTTGTTTGGACTGCCATGGCTCGAACATCTTCACCATGCACCCCTTATTTGATATTTTCGGTTGTCTGCCCATAGGTGGCGTCCATTTGAACATTGAAAATTCCACAAGTAGGTATCCATAGGTGAAGGTTCCTCCCTTCTCCTGTGCTTCCTCGCAAGCTACTAGTAATTCCTCCAACATGAAACTACACCAATTGAACACCGCTCCATTTGTGCAAAAGTCGGCAAATGATAACGCATCTAGAGTGCATTCTTCCTTATAGTAAGACCTCATAACCTTACTGGCTATGATGTAGCAGGTAGTCTGGACTGTCTTGGGCAATATTGGTTCAATTACTGTTGTGCGTCCCCCTCCTTTTTGTGCTAAATTTATCATATAGGCTAATCTCGCCTTTCTTTTTCCCGTGCTTACCGGGACCCTGGAATCCCTTCGACACATCCTCTCCTTGGGAGGATAGTCCAGTAAGTTGCTAGATTTATTCAACATGGATTGGATACCTCTTATCCAACCATAGACTTCTGTCATGTACCTTTCTTATTAGAAATTTCGTGCAGCGCACAATCTCGCCTGTGGTACCAAAGACTAGTAAGTCTCTCAGGTTCATGATGGTTGAGTTAAATAAGTTGATGAACTCTTCTTTCGGTACTACTTGCATTCTTCCGAATCCATATGGGACTATATCCCAAAAGATGTCTGTGTGCATCTGTGGGAACAAGGCTGAATCCGTGAGGTCAAGGTCGAGGAGCTTAATGTGATCTACCTTCCCTTTGAGATTGCCCATGATCTCGATCCGGGGGTCGCAGGGCTCATCTGGTACTGCTTCTTTAGTCATGGTGCTTCGACTTGCTGTGGCTCTCAGCATTCTCACTTCTGTGGCAGGTCAGAACTAGGGTTACATCTGCAGCTTTTACAATGGTCCCAACTGGTTTGCACTGCTGAGTTCGGAAATGGCTATGCTCTTTTTAGAATCAGTACATTCTCGACCGAGTTCTGAGAGCCTTATACTTGGATTAACGGGTAAGTTTTAGTAGTGACTGCTACTCATCATGACCGTATGGATGCAATCCGGGTGTGAGTTGTTCGACGAGATAGTTTAATCAAGGTAAATCCTATTGGCGATCTTGGTATTTACTTATTTCAGTGGAATAGGGACGTGGCCGATTTGAGACCTTAAATTCGATGGCATCTTGGCATAATGTGTATTTATGGCTTAACGGGCTTCAGACGAGGTACCAGGATGGCAATAAAGGTTGTGACTAGACTGGGTTTGCGTGGCCTATGACTCAGATTGGATTTGGATTCACGACCCTTCCAACCACAAAGGTTGTCCCCGTCGTCTTTAATGACTGTCATTAATGGAGTCTCTTATGCTTCATGTCCTGTACTGCTAGGTCGTCAGTTCTGTATCAACCGAAACTTAGACAAAACAAATGAACTATGTGTTATGGCACAATACTATGCATATGGACTTTATTAACTATATTTACAAAACTTCAGAAAGAAAACAAAACTCAAATCTATCTATTGTACAAGCTCCTTCTGATTGGAGCGACTGTTCTTCTCTCTCAGGTTTGATACAAGTAGGGCTTCAGGTGAGCACCATTCACCCATCCCGGTCGTAGCACACCATCCAGTTGCGCGAGTCTGACTTCTTCTAAGGGTCGGATCTTCGCAACTATGAAGGGTCCCGATCAGTGCATACACAGCTTGCCAGGGTGCTTCTGGTATCGACTTTGGTAGAGTAACACCTTATCCCCTTGTGTGGATACCTTGGTCTTAATGTGTCGGTCATGCCAAGTTTTTTTTCTTTCCTTTTCAACCGACTGATGGAAGTTTGCTAGAAATCTGGTTTCCTCGAGTTCTTGGAGCTCCACAAGTCTCTGCACCGCTAATTCCTCTTCTGTCATACATGTGACTTGTGCAATATACATGCTTGGAGTGATGAAATCTACAGGCACGATTGCCTCTCTCCCATTGACTAATTGGAATGGTGTGTATATGTGGAGTTTCTTTGTGGTTTTCCTGTAGGCCCATAGGACAGTTGCAACTCTATCATCCCAGTCCTCCCGGTTTGCACAACAGACCTTTGTTAGTCCCTTTTCCAGAATCTTGTTGAAGACTTCAACTGTTCCGTTGGCCGGTGGGTGGTATGGACTGCTCTTGTGATGCTGGATCAAAAATTTCGTTGTAAGTGTTGCTATAGTGTTGCTAATGAAATGAGCTCCCTGATTGCTGGTTAGGCTCCTGGGACATCTGAACTGGGTAATGATATTCTAAAAAATTAACCTAGTAGTAGTGTCTCTCGAACAATTCTGTATTGCTGCTGCTTCTGCCTAATGGGTAAGGTAGTCATTCGCGGTAATGATGTACCTAGCCTTTGAATGTTTGGTTGTTGGGTTGATTGGTCCAATGAAGTCAACTGCTCATTTCTCAAATGCTTGTAGATCTCTAATTGGTTGTAGTGGTAGTTCATCTCATCGTGACGACTTGCCCACCCGTTGACAAACATCACATGATCTAGCATATACTTTTGTGTCCTTGAATAATGTGGCCCACCAAAGTCTTTCCTGTAGAAATTTCTGTGTCATGGCCTCCTGTGATTCCACTATGGCATTCCCAAAGTATATCCTGCCTTTCATGATCCAGGACGCATCGTCTGAGAATGCTGTCTAGTCCTAGTTTATGCAATTTTCCGATGATCAGCTGGTAATATGCTACTCTGACAACCATATGGTGCTTCTGGGTTGCAGAATATGTTTCAAGACAAGCCCCTGTACTAAGAAATATTTCTAGGTCCTCCAGATATTCTGGTATGGCCTCAATCTTGAATAAGTCTGCGTTTGGGAGCTGGTCATCCACTACTCCACAACTTCCTCCTAACTCTAGCCTGGATAGATGGTCGGATCTAATGTTGCATCGTCCCATCTTGATGATGTCTTCAAAAGAAAATTCCTGAAATAACAACAACCATCTACAAATTCTCCCTTCCAACACAGGTTTATTAACTAGGTATTTCAGTGTGGAATGATCAATGAAGAATTTGAAGTGAGATCCTAACATATAATGTCTAAATTTATATAAAGCATAAATCATTGCTAAGCCTTCCCTTCCTGTTGTTGTGTATTTGCGTTCTACTTGCGACAGCTTTCAACTTGCAAAATAGATAGGGTGATCCATAGCTCCATCTCCAGGTTGCGTTAAGACAACTCCTAAGGAAATTCCGAAAGCATCTACATGGACGTGAAATTCCTTCTCCCAGTTTGGAATATCAGAATCGGTGATGTAATGAGTTTATCCTTGAGTGTCTCAAATGATTTATCGCATTCGAGAGTCCATTGGAACATTTCAGCCTTTTTTAGGAGGTTTTCTAGAGGTGCAATAAAGTTGGCATATCTTCGAATGAACCTGTGGTAGTAACTTGTGTGTCCTAGTGTGGAGCGCAACTATTTAGCACTCGTAGGTGGTGTCATATTCACAATGACTGCAACTTTGGCTGTGTCTACCAATACTCCTGCTCGACAGACTATCTGGCCCAACAAGTTTCCATGTGGCACACAAAAGATACACTTTATGAGATTTAATGAGATTTGCAATTCTCTACATCTGTCAAACATTAGCCTTAGCAGTGCTACATGTTCCTTAAGAAGGATATATATTGTCCAATCATCCATATAGACTTCTATAAATTTGTGAATGAATTCTCTAAAGGCTGTTATCACAGTCCTGGAGAAAACTGCAGGGGCGTTCTTTAAACCAAATGGCATTACGTTGTATGCAAAAGATCCCCATTATGTAATGAAGGTGTTCTTTCTTTTATCTTCTTCAGCAATCCTGACTTGATGGAATCCTGAAAATCCATCTATGAATGAGTATGCTTCCTTCCCCGCAACCTGTTCTAGCACCTCATTGGTAAATGGTGTTGGGAAAGGGTCGTGCACATAGGCAGAGTTGAGGCTTCTGTAGTCCACACAGACTCTAATATCCTCAGTGTCTTTCTTGCTTTGAATGACTATCGGGCTGATCCACCCTGCTTCTTCTAACGCAAAAATGAGACCTGCTTCTAACATCTTATCAATCTAGTTCTTAACTTTTTTTTCACTCTTGGGTTAAGACGGTATGGTCTATGTCTGACAGGCTTGCATCCTAGTTTTAACTCAATATTCATTTCTCCCATGACTCCTTTGATTCCATTTAATTCTGAAAAAGTATTTGGGAACAAATCCTCATATTCCCTTAGTAAAATTTGTATTTCCTGTATGGTTTTCTCATCCCAGTAATCTCCCACCATAACTATCTTTGGTTGCTCTACAGTCGCTATGTTGAGTTTGCGCAATTTTAATGGGTGGTTGTAGGAACTGTCGGTCTGGCTGGGTATGGTGTTTTGGATTTCTCTACTCCCCTCTATCTCTTTGATGGATAGGTTTCTCAGTTCTTCTAATTCATCTAGGATTTCTGAATCTTTGCTAATCTGATAGCATTCTATGGGCTTGTCAATCAAGGGTAAGTGGAGTTTAGTCTGAAGTTCTTGGGTATGCTTGGGACACACTACAAAGTTTGATCTCCTATTACTATTGGTTGTAAAAAGAAGTTCTTTAATCTTTTGCAGGGCTAGCTCAAGCTCAGGGTACTTACTTGAGCATGAGAATTCCTTTCAAAATTGCGCTGCCAGTGTCTCCAGTCGCTGGTCTATCTTCTGATTTCCTCATGTATGAAACAAGATTTTGGGATTGGGCCTAGAGAGTGGGGAAATACCTGAAACCAGAAGTGAGAGGGTATCTCCGCAGCCTGCCACTATGTCACACACTATTCAATGTGTATCCTAGGATCTGATTCTCTCTTGAACGGTTGTGCAACTTGGAGATTTGTCTACATCTCTGGTTCTAGTTGCTCCTTATTCCAGAACTTGTACTTGATAGCTTGCTTCACTTCATCCCAAGTTTTGAGTATGGATTTATGAGTGGCCCACCATATAGTGGGGGTGTTCTGAAAGGCTGCATATAGTACCGATATTCTTTGTTCTTCTCTCACATTCTCATCCATGTTTTGCAAAACTTTGTCTAGATCTGAGGTACCATCGTATACTGGGTGTTCTCTAACTTCGATCCCAACCCATCTGGTCATTCTGACAGTTGTGTATCTTCTTGATAATTTTTCGTGCGAACCTTGGTTCCAACTATCAAAAGCCAGTTTTGAATCTTTGTCTCCTGACTGTATACTTCACCAGCCTACTGATCCATCAGCAGTAGGATTTATGTAATCGTTTCTTGTCCCCGCTGTTATAGTGTACAACTGGTCTAGGTCTCCTTCCTCCATATTATTGTCTATTGGTTCTGTGTACCTGGGTCCTACATATGGATCCAAAGGTTAAACTACCTTGATTCCCTCATCTTCAAAAGTCATGGTATCTTTCTTTAAAACGGTTACTGCATAATTGTCATAGGCCCAATCGATACCAAGTAGTCCAGGGTAGGGGTCTTTGTCTCCCATGATCTCAATGATTTCAAAGTCAACTACTTTTTTTACTCCTGCTACATCGATTTCCACGTTCTCCAACCTTCCTATGGGGAAGATATAGTATTGGTTTTCCATCCTTAACTGAATTGGGGAATATGTCAGTCTAGGTTTTCCTAAGGCTTCCCAAGTCTTCTTACGCAAAATGTTCACATCTGACCCTAGGTCCAACATGACATTCTTAATTTTGAAGTTGTCCAACTGGGCTACCAGTCAAAATTCTTTTCCAGTTCACACTTTTCTTCGCTCCACTCTCTGAGTAATCTTCTCAGAAATATTAGCCCTTATCCTTGCTTCTAAGGGTTCCTCATTCCCTAAGACTAGGTACAACGCATTGCGCAAATTTTCTGTTAGTTGGTCATTCCATAGAATGTCAAAGAGTAATTGAAACCAAATATCAACTGTGTTCTAGGGTTGCTGAGACTTTCTTAGTATGACTACAGGGTTTCTGGGTGAAGGGGGTGATGAAGGGACTTGTGCCATCATAGGGTAAACAATTGTCTGGGGGGGGATTCCCTTGCATTTCATGACTAGGAATATTCTGGAATACTTCTATGGCATATTTAAAGAACAACTTTTTCTTTAGGGGGTCATACCTGTCTCCCTTAGGTGTTGATTTTTGGATATGAGGTGGAGTATCAACATCAGCTCCTGTCTTCGCTCCTTCTCGAGTAACGATATTAAGGTTGGGAAATTGTCCTTTAGAAATCCTCTTGATCTCTAAGCTGATAAGGTTAGTTCCTCTTTGTCGTACTCTGTCTTCCCACTTTGCAATTAACTCTAGACAGTCTTCATTTGTGTGTTTTTGGTTCTGCAGTGAAATCACCATGGTCACCTTGGATGAGGACAATCTCTGGCCAAGTGACCTTGTTCATCGTAGTTATAACATATGCTTGGTCCTCGTCCCCCAGTTCTTCCTCCTCTGAAATCTCCTCAAACTCCACCTCCTCGACCTCTTCCTGGTCCCTGAGGGTTTTCATTCACCCTGAATATTGTTTGGTCTAATCTATCTACAAGTGCGTCCAATGATCTACATTGATTGGCAATATGCATAGTGGATGCGTAGAACTCACAGTGTATTGTGTTTGGTACTGTCGAATATTTATGCATGATGGGGCACTATCTTGGCCTATGGCCGTGGATTCGACAGATTTCACAATATTCTGCTGTCGGTGCTGCTTGGCCTCCTGGGAAAGTATGATATGGGGTAGGGTTATGGAATGATGAATTCGTCGACACTTGCACAAATCCTTCCGTGGGTATTGGTGGGGTTACCATTAGATTCTAAGGAGGTCATAGTCCCCTCATTCTCGGACATTCGTTCGTTAGATGACCTTCCGTATAAAATCCAGTGCACCAAACCTTTGGTCGTCCTGGTCTGGGTATTATTAGCTCCTGAATATTTTCTGTCAGTGCCGATATCTGCCCTTGTAGTTGCGTCAGATTCACATCTACTGGGGGTCAGGTTACTCTAAGGCTCCCGGTGTATCCCTCCATGGCTTCAATCTTCATCGATTGTTCCAAGGCATCTGTTAACGTGGCTATCTGATGTTGCGTTAGCAGAATCTGAGTCAGAGGCAACAACCCTTGAATGCACCACTCCCTTTGATGTTATTCATGTATTGGATGTGATAAAATCCCTTTGGCATGTTTAAACTTCTGGCTGTACTCCCAGGATGATTCGCCTTCCCTCTGATGGATCTCACGCAACTCAGAGAAAGCCTGTTGTTCTAACTGTGGTAGTTTGAATTCTTCTATAAACCTTGTCCATACCTGGCCAAGTGTGAACACTTGACCTTGTGTCCCTGGCACTCCTGGTTCAATGATATTCATGTACCACTTGAGAGCGTGACCTCTCAAGGTATTCTGGAACTCGACCAACGTATTCGCATCTGGAGTTCCTCTGGATCTCCAAATCTCTTCACACAGGAACCAATGCTACTCAACGTCTTCATCTCCCTTACCCCAAAATTCTGGGTATCGGGCAATTGAACCTCCCGCATGGCTGGCCATCACTAATCCTGTTGTTTGTATCAATATGAAACCTAATGGTCCTGCTTGTGATCTACCGGGAGATCCCAATATCCTCCATGTACCCACAACTCCTGGTTGTGACTGACTAACTAATTGTATTGGAACATAATTAACATGAGAAGGTAGTATCAAACTTACTACTTGAATAGAAGGCACTTGGGGTATGGGTGATTCGGAGCTGGCGCCATTGGCTTCGGGGTGGTTTTATTTGATCTGGGGGGTCTCGTTAGCTTCCACTGGGACGATCTCTTCGGCCGGATTCTTGATCTCTCCTGTTATCGGGGATGAATCTTCTCTTTCTCCTCCAAGATTCATGTCGACTTCCTCCTCTTTTTCATCTGCACTTTCTCCCTATCGTCTCTCTTCCTAAGGACTTCTTTCTCTCCTTGCTTCTCTCTCGTTTAATATTTGACTGACCAATCGTTCTTGTCTTTTCATCTTCTGCAGTTCTTCCATCTGTCTTTCCTCTACTTCTCCCGCTCCACCTTCTTTCCTCAACTTTTTAGACTGTCTTGCAGCTTTCTTGATCTTTCCGCGCCACCACTTCTCAATTGTGGTAGCTCTCTTCAAGTCTCCCTCATCTCTTGAATCCATTTCTTGTTGTTCCCCCCCCATTTGTCAAAGAACCCTTCCCCTCTCTCATGCCATGACTCTCACCCCGTCTCACCCTACCCCAAGCAAGGGTGTTTAGGTTTCCATCTAGGGACATAATCAACATCCCTTCCTCTATCAAGAAAAACTTAATCCACAGGGGGATTTCTCTCAACAAACTTCCCCTTGCGCCTTTCTTGAAAATTTCCTCTGCCTATGAAAAGGACTGGTGGTTCTCAGCTGCAAATTCGATTATGTATCCCTCTAGCGTGGTACTAACCCAAAAATTCACAGCTCATGTAACTGGGCAATCCAGCCTCTGGAGTGCTACTAAATTTTCGGTATCCCACACACAGATCTTCTTGGCTCGTCCCTGGAACTCTAGAGCTTCTTGAAGCCTCTTTATTCAGTGAAAAATTTATTCCAGGAATTTAACCCAGAAAATCTCATACTGGTCGTTCGATCTTTCTGAGTAAAATATTGCTTCGCGAGTGTTTTCCACTGATTTTATCCTTAGTTCCGCTTCTTTCCATATGAAGACGTCACAAATCTTTTCCCACCATTGATCAATGCTAGATCTATGGATCGACGACAACATTCTCCCTACAGGTTCCCTTTTAACACAAGTCTCGGCAATGGAACCATTTTGTTGGCGCGAATTTGATTAGACCAGGGTCCTTCTCAGGTTACCAACAAAAGGAACCCTGTAGTCTAGAGCGCTGGAATTTTCATCTCCTCCGAAGAGAAGAAGTCTCACTCGAAGCGCTACTGAGACAGATATATAGGGAAGGGTAGGGAGAAGACTAAAAAGGATCCATAGAGCAGTCAAAATTCATTCCTATTCTTGCGCAAGAGACATTAACATATCTAAAACATATAAATGCAAGAATCCAACCTACTTACGTTGCGAGCAAGCATTTAAATGGTGAACCATCAAATAGAACTCATAAACCATAAGGAAATACTGTAATGCATAAGTAAGCATATAAAGACACAAGATATTTGAAATTTGGTCTTGCTTCATATTATCTTTAGGATCTTTCTCTGATTACAGACTCAGAATTACATAGTGGGGCTCTGTACAAACTCTCGGCTCTTAGGCCCATGTCATAGAGTTCTAATTCTCTAATTGATAGTTCTGATTCATTATAGAATCAGACCTGTCCTTTTGCGACTTACAACAATTATCGATAGCTAATCCCAAAATCTGGGCGACTCTGACCAACCTGACTCAACTCAACCCAGCTAACCAACTTATGAACTAATGAACCAACTGGTGAGAGAACAAGCCAATGAACATGCAAATGAACCATTTTACAATTGTGTTCGGTCCTATATATAGCTGGGTTATGTCTTCCTTCTTAGTTTGCATGCTTTCTTGTTCTGTTGCAACCGTTTGTTGCTTTGCTGGCGTTGCGTTGACTTCCACAACTGCTTTCTGTTGCTCTTTCTCACGACCTCTGATGGAGTTTTCGCAACTCGTGCTTAGTCAAAAATTTGTACACTTCTTTCTGAAAAACGAAGGGCCCAACATGTGGAACTACCTTACTTATCAGATCATGCTCCTATTATATTACATCCGGATTCATTGTCACATAGAATTTCTTATCCATTTAAATTAAATTCCGATTGGTTAAATGAAGACGGCTTCAACTCCATTGTATTTTCAGTTTGTTCGGACCGACTCTTCCTCTCTGAATCCTGTATACAATGCCGTGTTATTTGGAATCTTAGGAGTCTTAAGGAACAGATTAAAGTGTGGGAAACCACCTACAGGAATCACAATACTCAAAGATTATATGATCTCGAATTTGAGATTCATTCACATGTACTTGCATATATCAGCGCGGGGGCTGTTGGTGATTTAATACATATCTTAAAAGGTCTGGAATTGGAAAGGAACTCACTACTCCTTAAAGACGAAGCCACTTGGGGACAATGCTGCATAATTACTTGGCTTAAGAGCAATGATCTCAATACCAAGTATTTCCATCAATATGCCAGCTCCTCTAGGAGTGAAAAACACATATGGAAATTAACTGATGATATGGGCACTCTTCATGATGGACAACAAGATTTAAAACTAGTTGTTGTCAATTATTTCAAACATTTATATGAGGCAAAACCTCCTCAGAATCTACAATCTACAGTTACATTGGCTAGGTTTTATCCACATGTTATTTCAGAGGAAGACTCACTCTTGCTAGACAACCCATGTACTCTGCAGGAAATTATGACTTCTCTCAAGTCTTTCTCAAAGGACAAAAGCCCTGGTCTAGACGGATGGACGGTAGAATTTTACCTACATTTTTTTGATCTGGTTGGTCCGAATCTCCTGTAGCTTGTGGAAGAAACCATATTTAGTGGGAAGGTGACAGGAGCTTTGAACTCGACCTTACTCACTCTTATTCCTAAATCCGCCCCCCCCTCAACTTTTGGCGATTATAGGCCTATTGCCCTATGTAACCTTTTCTACAAACTCATCTAAAAAATTATTGCAACAAGGATCAAGCCCACCCTCTCTCGTTTTCTTTCACAAGAGAAACTGGGGTTTTTAAAAGGTTGACATATTCTTGACGCTATTGGCACAACATAAGAATGTGTACATAGTATCAAAAGTAAAAAATCCAAGGCACTTATCCTTAAACTCGACCTTAAAAGGGCTTTTGATAGCATTGATTGAGATTTCCTCTGAATGATCCTGATCCAGACATGCTTTAATCACTCGATGATCAAGTGGATCATGAGTTGTGTGACTAGTGCAAACCTTGCAATCCTGGTAAATGGAAAATATACTGACTTCTTTCGCATTGGCAGGGGTCTGAGATAGGGATGTCCCCTCTCCCCACTAATCTTCATTTTGGCTATGGAAGCCTTGAGCCTTCTCCTCAAGTCCGGTCAAGCATAATGCAAGATCACTGGTTTAAAGGTGTCTAGGACTATCAAAATTTTACATCTTTTCGACGATGATGTCCTCATCATGATGACATACTCATTACAGGAATGACAAGCGATCAATGAGAGCTTAAAACTCTTCTGGAGTGCCACAAGATTGTCAATTAATTGGGACAAATCTTCATTCCACTTCGCTAACCTACACCAACAATACCTGGATCTGCTCAAAGGTATTTTTCCATACGCCTTCTCACATATTTCCATTGGTCTTAATTATTTTGGCTATTTTTTAAAATCCGACTCCTATAAACCGGGGGACTGGAACTGGCTTATTGCTAAGTCCAAAAAAAGACAAGTCTCTGATGCATATGCAAGATCTCACTTGGAGGTCACTTCACTCTCATAAAAGCGGTACTTGAAGGGAAACCTGTGTACTGGATGGCTCTAGCAGCCATACCTGCTACAATTCTCACAAAACTCCACAGACTGATTTACAGCTTCCTCTGGTCGGGTTGCTTAGAATTTTCTCGCCAACACCTCTGCAATTGGAAAACTCTGTCTAAACCAAAACATAAAGATGATTGTGGGCTTCAAAATATACACCACTTCATTCAAACACTGGCGACCACTACCCTCTGGTGCGTGCTGACTTTCTCAGGCATCTGGCACTCCATCATTACTGAAAAATATCTCAGCCATCATTTTATTAACAATTGGATTCATACCGAAACTATACATACCAGTGCGAACATGGCGTCCTCATACTTTTAGAGAAATTTAATTAAAGCAAAATCCCTGATCTCTTGTTGGCTATGCTGGATCCTAGGCTCGGGGAATTCCATTGAGCTGGGGCGCGATCATATTCTTGATCTAGGTGACCACTCCTTACTTCCTCAATGTTTGGTATCCCAACTCCATACAAAAAATGTGTGGTATCTTTATCAAGCGAGAGTCAGATCCAAGTTGACACTTATATCAGACAACTAGATCACGAGTGATGCACTCGGTCTCAACGCAGAACTCACTCCTATCTGGAATAATTTTTGTCTTTCCCTCACTCTCTCAGGCATTCAGCTTAAAAATACAGTGGATTCACTCCAATGGTCCGGGGGAAACCACTCGAGACTCATAATAGTCCAAAACATATATGCAGAGATTGCAAACTCCCACTGGCATACAAACATCCGCGGATGGAGAAAGCAAATGTAGTCCTGTAAGATACCGCTCAAAATAAAACTCTTTACCTGGCTATTGACTGGGTACAAATTGAATACTTGGGACATTCTTCAAAAGAAAGGCTGGAGTGGACCAAATATCTGTCACTTGTGTCACATCGATGCTAAAACTGCAGATCATATTTTAATTAGCTGTACATTTGTCAGAGAAGTTTGGGACAGACTTACATTGACTCTCAATATTAAATCCACCCGGGACGAGCCTGATCTCTCCAGCTTCTTTGATCATTGGACTCACCGAGAACAAAATTATAAACATCTCCCTTCATTGGTCTATTGTTCTATTTGGCTAGTTAGGAATCAAACTATTTTTGAAAACGTAACCGCTTCCACTGACATTGCAGTTCACAAAAGTCTTGGTTTCTTTAAAACCTGGAATGAACTTCACTTACACAAGACTAGATTGCAACACAAAAATCAACTTCCTGACTTAAAGGACATCCCCACAGGCTAGTTTGACGGAGCAACACAATCAATTGGCGATCAGAGTGGAGCTGGAGGATTGATAAGAATCACAAAAAACTCCATTTATAAATGGACTTTCAACTGTGGACCGGGTACCAATACCATGGCTGAATTATTGGGCGCTTGGGCTACACTTTGTTTGGCTTCCAGACTACATATTGATACCCTTCAGATTCTTGGGGACTCCAGGATTATTGTTGAGTGGTTGAACAAGAGGAATGATCTTCAAGCAATCTCTCTCTCAGCTTGGAAGGATATAATTAGACTTCTACAACTTGCTTTCAAAAAACTCAGTTTCATTCACATCTATCGCCAACACAACAAATCAACAGATCTTCTGTCAAAGGCTGCTCTCTAGAAAAAAAGTGGGTATCATAACATATAATCATTAGATAGATGGGCATGAGGGCCCTCCACATTTTCTAATACTATTCTAAGACATTTTTCTCTCCCGGCATTGGTCTCTTTTGATAAAAAATCTGATTATCGCTAGCACGCAAATGAAATCTCGATTTCCTAGAATCTTGTACTTGCATGTCGGGACTCCTCTCCCCCTACAACTTATTTGTTTTATTCTCTCACTATTTCTTCTTTTTTGAACTTTCCTGCCTTATTGGTCGAGAGACCACTATAAGCGAAATTTGTTTTATTCCTCGTCACATTAATGCTTTCAACTACATTTATAATCTTCAATTTGAAGAACACATTATATTATAATATAATGGAACAACTTTCCATTAG
>ML839742.1:82266-94444 GCA_009831015.1 Picea engelmannii | reverse complement strand
GTAGTTACATTGCAATGACATCTAACAAAGAATTCACCAAAGCAAAGGATAAACCATTCAATGAATAATAATAATGATGATGAGAAAGACAACTTTGATCAATCAACCCCTGAAGAAAATACTCCTAAGTCTCCTAATACTTGCTCCTCTAAATATTTGTCCCCTAATAAAGAAGAAAGAAGAGTGATAAATATGACTTTTATTTGAGTGAAGAAGAAGAGAATGAGGATGAGGATGAGGATGATTAAACCTTTCCTCAATTATTCATAGTATATATCAACTTATTATAATGTGCATGGTTTCTTGTTGGGCAGTTACTATAGCCACCTATGAAACGATGTTTTTTGTAAAATTATTATCAACATTAATATTTGTAACCTTAAATAGAAAATAGTTCAGAGAAATCTCTATTTTTTGTACAATATTTTTATAAATTAATAGAATTATGCTCAAAGAAAGAGCTTGCTTCATATATTGTTATTATAAAATAATAGATATTGTTTCATTGGCACTACATTCTCTTTCAAGTCATGGATATCCTTGATAAAAGAATTAGGTCCACATGATATGTCTTGACACATAGGCACACCCACTCTAGCTCATGGAGAAGCTAACATTTCTTGGATGCACTCGACCTTGACTTTTGAAAAAAAAAAAAATGGAGTATTTTTGCACAATATAAGGTTGTATGTGTTAAATTAAAAATACGAAATTAATTTTAATGAATAAAAACACTCTCCAAGTTGAATCATTCAATTAGACCTTGTAATGAAGGTTGGGTATCCAGTTTAGGAAAGCTAGCCAAAATTGCCTTGGTTCACTAAAATACGCACCCAAGGTTCATTTTTTGCCCAGTTTGAGTGGTTCAAATTGACAAGTGTATGCTTTTTCATTTCCATATTTCCAATTTGAGCCTTGAAAGTTTGTGATGAAAAAATGTTCAAATTTGTCCTTTTTTTATAGTGTCCAAAAACGTTTGAGGCCTTATCAAAATGCAATCCAAATATATTTTATGCATGATGGAAGGAATTTGTTCGATACATGCAGTAGAATGCCATGCTAGGCACAAAATCATGTCCTCAATTTCCTTGTTTCATCTTTAGATGCACACAATTAGTCTGTGAAAAGGGGTTTTTCACTAAATTTGATAATTTATGGTACTTTGAGAAAAAGGCATGCCCTCAACACTAAAATGTGAACCTAAGAAAAAATAAACATGCTCATATCTTGAAATTTGAATTGGGAGATTTTATAAGGCTTCCACACCTATCTATTAATTCATAATGCATACAAGATATCTTTTTTGTCTTGGGATGTTCTTGCATTAGATTCCCTATAAATACATTTTAGGGAACATGTGTATTGCTTCATGTAATTAAACTCCATAGGAAAAAAATTTATTTAGTGAGGATTTTATGGAATGTATTGTTAACGGATCAAACTTATAGTTTTATATCTCCAGAGTTATTTTCCACCTAATCATTAGGTCATTATCACCTAAAGATCACTTAATCACTAGGTCATTATCCCCTAGAAACCCCTTATTTTAACCCTTAAAACCTACCACTTTGTCCCTGAGTTTCCAGCCAAATTCCCACCTAGTCACACTTTTCCTTCACTAAGGGTGCGACCAAAAGGGTTGGTCGCTATGTCTATGTGTTTAGGGAGCGACCAAGTCTAGAAGCTCCTATTTTGGATTTGGTTTCGATCGATAAGACCTCCCACCGATTTCTCGGGGTTTAGCCTCGAGAAATCTTCCATTATGAGCTCAAGAATCTTATCTTAATAACTATATGGCCTTATCCCTAAAGCCCTATAAGAACCAAACCATTTTCCATGGGAAAGGAGGAGGAAAGAGCTAACAAGGTTACTCTGGTGATTTGGTTGCAAGACTTGGGCAAGGATCTTGGAAGGAGGCCATCTCATAAGTCTATATTTGTAAGTTGTAATATTGCTTCTTTGATTAATAGAAGACATATTGGATGTTTCCCTCTATCTAATTGTTCATATAAGTTTATGTATTCACTGGTAGAGAATTAGTATAATTATGTATTATGATATACTATTAGATTTTTTGTCAATCCATGCATGATTGCTTCCTTGGTTATTTTCATGTATGAATCTGATCTAGGAATATCCTTAGTTTATGTCTCTATTCCTGTCTTAGGCGTTGGTAGAACCTAAGGGAGCTCGGCTCCTGCAGGGTGAAAAATCCCTAAAATAGATTGGTGACCATACTGGAAATTTCTTCTCCATTTATTAATCCTCTTAGATTGTTGATTTTTTTAATCTTATTTCTAGAGATTGCTGCCATTTTAAGTGATCGTGTTTCATTCCAATAATTGTCCCACTCTTTTATGAGTCTAGTTGAAGAAACCCATATCCCATATCTTTCAGATCTTGTCCAGATCCACCAGTTTTTCACTTCCCAGGTTCAGTCACCCTTTCCCTATGTAAAGAGAGCGACCAACCTCCTTTGGTTTCCCTTTTTTCTCTATAAGGGAGAGACCAACCTCCTTTGGTCACATTTTTTTCTCTATAAGGGAGCGACCATCCTTCCTCCTAGGTTAACTAGGTGTGACCATACTTTATGGTCTCCCTTTCTCCCTTCACAGGTAGTGATCGATTGCTCTATCTCCCTTTTCAAGGAGTGACCATTATCTTGAGAACCCTTTTTGAAGAGTTATCCTTCAAAAAACCCACTCAGATATATTTTTTGTGGCCCTCTTCAACACTCGAGATCCACCTTGGATCTCTCTTAGATTCCTTGTTGTGAATTTTACCTCTATTTATGTATGCCACTCGCTTGTCATCTTATTGAAATTTTTGTTGATTTGGTCTTACTAGACCTCTTTGCCTTGACCTCCTCAAGTAGTCCACAGATCCTTGGTATCTCCCCGAGAGATTGTTTGGAGAAATTTCTCTTTGATTGTTTTCCCACTCTTGCTTGGATTGTTTTGAGTGTTGATTGTTTTCCCACTCTTGCTTGGATTGTTTTGAGTGTTGATTGTTTTTCAGTCATTTGGAAGATTTTTTTTTCAGTTTTGAAGCCTTGAGTTTTGCGTGTTTCAATTTGGAATCTTTTCTTTCTTCCTTATTATCTACTTTTCAGTGAATTACACATTATAGATTGAAAGAAAAGAAATATAAGGAATCCCTTCCAAATTGCATTTACTTGAAAAGAAAGAGAAAGCATAAACTTTTGTTGGAGTATTTTCAAAAGTAGCTTAGCAAAGTTGTTTGCTTTCAGATTGCGAAAACGTCATTTCATCATTTGGCATTGTTGTCCATTTCATTGAAAAGAAAATTAAGATTGCGTGTTGTTGAGTGCTTAGTTGTCATCATAAATGAGTAAAGAACTTCGCTCCCTACTTTACCTAGCTTTCATCGAAAAGGAATTATTGCATTGCACCATTCTCTACACATTTTTGGAGTTGAGTCCTTTAAACATCACCAGTTTCACTATCGCATCCTTGAGTAAACCAACAACCATAAAATCAAGCGCTTACTAAAAATGATCTAGCAACTCTTCTTTTTAGGGACTCTACATCAACAATAGATCAGGATAGAGATTTGGAATAGGTTGTGAAGTGAACTCTCCAAAGAAACTAAAATCAACTTAGAATCTTGCGATAGGGAGAGAAAATCCAATTTTCGTATAAGCATAGCTGGGATCCCCCTCTCACACATGGGATAAACACGAGGTCGTGTGTAGGAGAGCAGTGGAGATTACCCCTCTGAGGCTTAACCAAACGTAGTGGAAAGTTAGTATATTGGGGGTTCTTCTTGAGAATCAACTGTTTTCATTAGGTCTTGGAACTTCATGAATCTCGAATCCTTTCAGGGTCCTCTGAAGATTTTTTCGGTCCTCTTGTTCTCAATCCTCTTGAAGAATTTAGGACTTAATATCTTTCCCATACTTTCAGACCCAACTTTCAACTCTACCTACTCGGAGGCTGACTGTAAGTTGGTAACCCTAGTGGACGTAATTTGTAGGGTCTTTACACAAGGTGACGATGAAGGGGAGTCTTCATTGTACCTGGGTCAGACATTGGTCAAACTCACTCGGGCTCCTTGGAGGGTCACCTGCGGCTCTCTTCATAAGGGGACTTGTACCAGGGAATAATTTCATTAAGCAGGTTGCCAACATAATTGATCGACCCACTCATCCCAGCCCCTTCTCACGTGTTCCCACGATGTTGGATTTCATAACCAACTAGTAAGTTCATTGTGAGAAGTTATTGGTTTGTTTGGTATGCTTCCTAGATTTTCTAGCGCATGTTGCTTGCTTTCTTAGTGGAATTTAGTGTTGAGTCTGTATCTATGGCATCAATCCCTGGGTATACCAACGAAGGAATCCATTTTGCGAGGATATTGTTTGTTTCTCCTTCTGCGGGACATGTTGGTCCACCTTACATCGCAACTTTGACTCTTCCCAGTCTCACGATTGGGTTATCGGTTTGGTTGTTTTCCACTCTGGTGAACGTCAATGCTCCTAGTGCTTTGTATGTAAACACTCCACCCCTGAATCATCAACCTCATGTCGATTCTCCACCTTCTTCGCCCATACGGTCTTCTTCCCGTTCTTCGTCTTCACCTAGTGAAAGATCTACAACTAGTAACCAGGTGGAAAATAAGAAGAAGAAACGAAAGATTAAGAACGAGAAAAATAAGAAAGAGTGAAAGATTCCAACCACTGCAGGACATGTTGGAAGCGATCATCCAGCCTTTGGGAATCATGTTGGGAGCATTGATGGTGTCGTCACATCTAACAATCGCAAGCCCAAATTCCCTTGTAGGCTTTGCAAGGGTGATCATCTTAACAAGGATTTCCTTGGTATTCCCAAGGTCGTAGAAGTGTGGTATCAGGTTTCTTCTCAATCCATGTCATTAGCCATTGTAGGTCTTGCTGGTGACAACCCATCGACTAGTCATCAGGTTAGAAATAAGAAGGGTAAATTCAAATTTATTTGCTTGTTATGTAAGCAGATGCATCGCACCTACCGTTGTCCTCGCATGGATGAAGCTTCATCTCTGTTGAAAAATGTTGTTGACGTTCAACAACAACTTCCAACAAGTTACCGTAAACTCTCTCCCAACCCGCCATTAGTTGATGAACTGGTCAATCTGGTTCCCTCATCGGTTAATCCAAATGATCAAGTGGTCAATTTGATTTCATCCTCCGTTGACCCAGTTGATAAAGTGGTCGATCTAATTCCATCATCGGTCGATCCCACTCTTCCATCGAAGAGTGAAACCCCAACGATCAATTTGAGTCCCTCCTCATTCGATTTGGTCCATCACATGGTCGATTTGATATCCTCATCAGTTGATCCCACTCCTCCTTTGAAGAGTGAGGATGTTACTCAGGTCTTTCTTATCAATACGGATTCCTTCGGACAAGGGGGCATTCCACTTGTTCCAACGACACCCCCCCAAGCAATGTGATTACCATTGATTGGAATGCTCTAACAAAACCTCGTCTTCCTTCTTACGCGCCTTTTGAATTTGTTGTCCAGGTTTTTGGTAGGAATATTCCTAACACTAGCATCCTATCCTCGAATGCTTGGTAAGATCTTGGTTCACCTCAGCTTGCGTCGATGACTCATAATCTGTTGGCTTTTAACAGAAAGGTTAATCAACCTTTAGGGATCCTTCCTCAGTTTCATGTTACTTTGGGGGGGGAATGGTCTACATTGATGTGATGGTAGTCCATGATCCCTTGGACTTTAATTTTCTCCTCATGTGAGACTATGTTTATGCCATGTAATATTTTGTTTCTACACTCTTTCGAGTGATGTGTTTCCTTCACAATGGAAGCATCATGACCATAGACCAGCTTTCATTCATTGGCCCTCATGTGATGGCCAACCATTTGACTTCCCTGAATGGTCCTTATATTCCAGCATCACCCGCCCCGCCGCAGGTCAATTATGTGGCAACGTGTTCTATGCATTCAACTCCAAATGAGAAGGAATCTCTCCCTTCTTCTGACTTAGATCCAGTAGTTGACATGGTGATCTCTTTGATAGGGATTTTAGACCTTGATCTCCTTACCCCTATCGTGCCCCTCAACATGTATTCCTTCCAGAGTGTTGTTCTTCTGTCTCGCGAAGATATCTTGGAATCCATGATTGAGGTTTGTCCCTTGACATGTATTCCTTCTGGAGTATTATCCTCTTGGAATCCATGATCAAGATAATAGTTACGAGCATGGTTCCCATTTCTGTGTCAATCTTGTTAAAAAATGAAACAAAGGTCTGGGGATGCAACCCAACAAAGAGCATAGTTTATTTTTTATTTCAAGCACATTAAAAAATTAAACCGATCGAAAATCATAGTTCTTTTCATGTGTCAAGCTCGTTAAAAAAATGAAATAGACCCTCGTGAGCATGGTTCTTTTCCTGTGTCAAGCTCATTAAAAAAATGAAACAAGCCCTCATGAGCATGGTTCTTTTCCTGTGTCAATCTTGTTAAAAAATGAAACAGTTGTCTCTCTTGTTGAGTCGAGTCTTTCATAAGAACTCATAACTGAACCTTTATTTCATCTGCCTCTGACAATTGATTATCTTTCTTCCTCTGGTGAACATTTTCCTATTAGTAGCCAAGAGTCTAATTTGGCATAGAAATTGGTGATGGGAGAAGAGTGGGCAGATGAAACAAAGATTGGGGGGCATGTCTCCAACCTTTGATAATCATTCTAATGTTAAGTCGCTGGCTTCTCAAGATGGGGGGAAAGTACCAACCACCCACCTTTGGACTCTACATTGGGAAGTGTTGAGCACAGTTGGTTTTTGGTTCTAAGCTCATTTAAACAATGAAACCAGTTCTGAGCATAGTTTTCCTAGTTTCAAGCTCGCGAAAAAATGAAACCTACTCAACCATAGTTTTACTTTGTTTCAAGCTTGTGTAAAAATGAAACCAATCTCAAGCTTAGTCTTTGTTCTTTCTCGTTCTCATAAATACATGAGAATAGGTTACCAAGCTTAGTCTTTTTTATTTTTCGTGCTCGTAAATACATGAGAATAGGTTACCGAGCTTAGTCTTTGTTCTTTCTCGTGCTCGTTAATACATGAGAATAGGTTACCGAGTATACTTTTATCTCTTTTTCGAACTCGTAAAATCTATACGAAAAAAGAACTTTTTGGAGTCTCCTTTAAGCTATTTTCAAACTCTCTAAATATGAAAAGATTGTTGAGTGAGCTTATTTCCTTTTACACTCCTTAAAAGGTTAGAAATGGCCTCTTTTGAGTGATAGTTTACCCCTTTTCGGCCTTGTTAGACTAATTACGAAAAATGACCTCATTATGGAGAACTCTTTAAGCTCTTTTCAAACTCGTTAAAAAATGAAAAGATTATCGAACGATCTTATTGTCTTTCACGCTCATTAAAGTGAATTAGAAAGCGCATCTGTTGAACGATAGTTTAGCTCTTTTTTGGTCTCATCAGACTAATTACAAAAAATGAATACTCTAGTCAAGCATGATTAGAAGAGTTCTCCTAGGTATCATTTTATACTTTTTCGGGCCCTCGAGACTAACTTTACAAAAATGTCCATTGTGGAATCTTCTTTATCGAATCTTTTCAGACTCTCTAAACATGAAAATACCATCGAGTTTACCTTCTTTGGACTCGTTAAACTATGCATCGAAGGACCCACACATGGGAACGAACCCCTCCTTCCTCGGGTTCGTTAAAAATATGTCGAGGGACTCATCGCCATATGAGCTATATCGAGCATTTGTTATCCTCCTCCAGCTCGTAAAACTAGAAGGAGGTACTCACCAATCATGGTGGGGAATTTTTATAGGGTTTTTCCTCCTTGTTATCTTCATTATCTGACAGCTATCACCACTTTGTGTCTCCCTTGAACAACACACGTGTTTTATCATCACATACAACAGTCAGGTCATCTAGTTTCTCTCATTGACCACCATTCCCGACATTGTGTCACATTCCACTCATCGGTCCATGACCAGTTATTATGGTATCCATCTGAGATAATGTTATCGATTCAAGCCATTTTTTGTGCATACTATTTCAAGGAAAGTTTCTCTGCATCGGCCACATGCAGTCCTTTTTTGCCCCTCTCTCAGCCATCCCTATGTAGGTTGTGCTATATTATTACGATTTTCACACCATCTATCTTTACATGTTTCATGTCGATTGATGGGGGATACAACAAGGCCCTCCTTCGACGGATTCCACCATGTCGACTACAACTCATTATCCAGGATTGAAATATTGAAACCCATTAGTACCCTAGGACTTGCAAACATCAGTGGCAGGTCTCCTCGCATTTAGTCAGTGGGTTTACATCATTGGCTCTCGTCGAATGAATCTATGAGTGTTCGACGTCAACTCTTTTATTCACACTTTGTAGATTGTACTCGATATCTTAGGTTCCATTATCATCATCGGTGGATTCCCTCACACCTATTAACGATACCCATTAATGACCGGTAATCAGATGGTTTCTACCATGCTCAATTTTAGCTCATTTATTCACATGTCGTCAATTCCTTCCCAAGCTGCGATGGAGAATATTCATCAACATTTCATTGATTGCTCCATTCATGAATCATCTCACTGATTTGTATGATGTGACATAGATCCACTTTTGTACTTGGTCGTGGCTATGATTTCACTTACGTCTTGCATGGATCCACCATGTATGTTATCTTGGTTGTGCCCTAGTCTGTTTCATCATGCATGGATCCGCAGTGTAATTATGGCAGTTGTGCTCTTGTCTCTTTTACCGAGCATGGGTATGCCCGCCTTAGGGGTGTTTTCTCTGTAGAACTGATGATGCTCTCTTCCAAGTTTCCTTTGCTCAAAGCTCTGTGACTTTTATTGGTAAAGTATTTCAGCCATCAGACACCTCTTTTAACCTCACACTTTAGGGGGAATCTATTATAGAGTTATGTGTCACCTAATCATTAGGTCATTATCACCTAAAGATCACTTAATCACTAGTTCATTATCCCTTAGAAACCCCTTATTTTAACCCTTAAAACCTACCACTTATTCCCTAAGTTTCCAACCAAATTCCCACATGGTATCCCTTTTCCTTCACTAAGGGTGCGACCAAAAGGGTTGGTCACTCATTTTGGCCTACCAAGGAGCGATTGGTCGCTCGGTCTATGTGTCTAGGGAGTGACCAAGTCTAGAAGCTCCTATTTTTGGATTTGGTTTCGATGGATAAGACCTCCCACTGATTTCTCGGGGTTTAACCTCGAGAAGGATTCCATTATGAGCTCAAGAATCTTATACTAATAATGATATGGCCTTATCCCTAAATCCCTTTAAGAAACAAACCATTTTCCATGGGAAAGGAGGAGGAAAGAGCTAGCAAGGTTACTCTGGTGATTTGGTTGCAAGACTTGGGCAAGGAGCTTGGAAGGAGGCCATCTCTTTAGTCTATATTTGTAAGTTGTAATATTGATTCTTTGATTAATAGAAGACATATTGGGTGTTTCCCTCTATCTAATTGTTCATATAAGTTTATGTATTCATTGGTAGAGAATTAATATAATTATGTGTTATGATATATTATTAGATTTTTTGTCAATCCATGCATGATTGCTTCCTTGGTTGTTTTCATGTATGAATCAGATCTAGGAATATCCTTAGTTTATGTCTATATTCTTGTCTTAGGAACTGGTAGAACCTACGGGAGCTCAGCTCCTACAAGATGCAAAATCCCTCCTACAAGATGCAAAATCCCTACAACAGTTATGGTGGTAACTTCTCCATCCTAATGTGATCATTAGATAGTTATAGGGCCATGATTTCTAAGAATGATAAAAGGCCTAGGTCATCTTTAAGCATAATGCTCTTGCTTTAGATTTACTTCCATGTGCATAATTTTGCTTTGGCATGTATTTTGTCAAAGTTACATAAAAGTGGGAAAAATAGATAAGTAGGCATTTTGGAAGACCTGATGCATCCATACATAGGTTTAGTGTTGTGTAATTATGTATCAATCCAAATTTCATACCTTGGGTATACTTGGTTTGACCCCGGAGTGCATTTTTTGTACTTACTATGAAAATTGGTAAATGGTAGCAATTGTTATTTTCGCAGACTTGGACTTCATTGTAGAAGATTTATTTTGAAAAACTAAGTTAGATAGGTTGTAGATAATGTTGGGAGCTCTAAGTTGGAATATGTTTGTTTCTAGTTACCATTAACTATAGGCTCTGGAATGCATTTCATCGAGGCACTCAACCCCAATTTTTACCCTATGGAAAAATGGTAAATTTGAAGTTTTTTTGCACAATATAAAGTTTTATATGTCAAATTAAAAATATGGAATTGTAGTAAGGTGTATAATGATTAAACATACTTTCCAAGTTGAATCGTTCAATTTGGCCTTATAATGAAGGTTGGGTGTGCATTTCAATGAAGCTAGACAAAATTTCTTTACTTCACTAAAATGCATGCCCAAGGTTCATTTATTAGCCAATTTGAGTAATTCAAATTGTAGAGTGTGTTTTTTTTCATTCTATAACTTTCAACATTTTTAGATTTCCAATCAAGGCCTTAAAAGTTCTTACTTTGGATTTCCTTCAACATGCATAATTTTACTTAAGCGTGCATTTTGTCAAGGTTATTAGAAGTGGAAAAAATAGGCAGTAGGTATTTAGTAGACCCTATGCATGGGTAAATAGATTAATTATCGTGTAATTATGTCTTAGTACAAAATTCATACCTTGGGTATACTCCATTTCACAGTCATTGAGTAAATTTTTGTAATAACTATGAAAAATGATAAATAGTATCAATTGTTATTTTGGCGACCCTAGATTTCCATGTAGAAGATTTAGTTTGGACAACTAAATATGAGAGGTTGTAGAAAATGTTGGTAGCTCTACGTTGGAATTTTTTTATTTTTAATTGTCATTAACTACAATTCCTAGTGTGCAATTCATTAAGGCACTCAAAGTGTGCATTTCATTAAGGCACTCAACTCTCATATTCACCATGTGAAAAAAAGACATTTAGATTTTTTTTTGCACATCATAAAGTTTTGTATGCTAAATTAAAAATATGCAATTGTAGGAAGTCTTTTAATGACTAAAGGAAAAAAGACAAATTTGGATTTTTTTGCACAACATAGAGTTTGGTATACTAAATTAAAAATATGGAATTGGAGGAGGTCTTTTAATGACTAAACACATGCTTCCCAAGTCAAATCGTTCAATTTGTCTTTGTATTGAAGGTTGGATGTGCATTTCAATGAAGCCAACCAAAATCATCTTGCTTCACTAAAATGCAAGTGTAAGGTTTATTCCTTGGCCAATTTAACAGATTCAAATTGTAGTATTTTCTCATTCACCCTCTTTATGTGTTTTGATATTTCCAATTGAGACTTCAAAAGTTTCAAATTTAGATTCTCTTCAATGTGCATATTTTTTTTTAACGTGTATTTTTCAAGGTTGTGTAAAAGTGGGGAAAATAGGTAAGTTGGTATTTCAAAAGACCTAACACATTGGTACGAAGGTTAAGAATTTCATAATTATGTATAATTCCAAATTTTATACCTAGTGTGTACTTGGTTTAGCCATGGAGCAATGTTTCACCAAGACTTTGAGACGAGGGGAGCATGTGCGGGGAGATGCACAAGGGGAACATGTGGAAGTACCCCCAAATTTTTGGGATTTTTGGGAAATGGGGGATGAGGGGACGTCACTATATATTACAAAAAATATAAAATTTTAAAAATAAAAATAATAATGATAACATCTCAACAATAACAATTCATCCCATGCAAATTCATCAATAAAATACTAAATACTAAATTCAAATTTGTAAATGATATAAACTATTAAACATTATTCAAGTTCAAATTCATAATGAAATACATTGATTCATAATCATAAATGAAACATAAATAGTAAAATATCGATACATTGATTTAAATTCATCATTCTATAATCTAATTACTAATTAGTACTAAGCAAAATAGTAGATACCAAAGTCTAAAATAGTAAATTGGAATTACTCAAACTCAAAAATAGTAAAGAGTGATGATTCAAAGACTCACTCTGAGGTCATCAGTATCTAGAGTCAAGACTCAAAAGTTAAAACTGAAAATTAACAATGGACAATGAACATTGAAAATAAAATGACCATCATGGAGTCAATCTCATTGATCGGTCCTCTTCATCCATCT